>PVKE010007423.1:0-50766 GCA_004027555.1 Craseonycteris thonglongyai | reverse complement strand
GAAAATGTTCCATGTGCACTAGAGTAAAATGTATAGCCCTTTGTTGTAGGATGGAATGATCTGTAAATGTCAGTTATGTCCATTTCCTGCAATGTATCATTTAAAGCTGCAATCTCCTTATTTAGTTTCTGCTTGGATGATCTGTCCAATGTTGTCAGGGGGGTGTTTAGATCCCCTACTATAATTGTATTTTTGTCAATATCTCCTTTTAGTTCTGTTAGCAGTTGCTTTATAAATTTTGGTGCTTCCTGATTCGGAGCATATATATTGATGAGTGTGATGTTTTCTTGTTGTATTGTCACTTTTATCAAGATGTAATGTCCATCTTTATGTCTTATTATTTTTTTAATCCTGATGTCTTTTTCATCAGAAATCAGTATGGCCACTCCAGCTTTTCTCTGACTGCCATTTGCCTGGAGTATTGTTTTCCATCCTTTTACCCTGAGTCTATGTTTGTCCCTGTGGCTGAGGTGTGTCTCTTGTAGGCAGCATATGGATGGATTTTGTTTTTTAATCCTGTCTGCTACCCTGTGCCTCTTTATTGGTGAATTCAGTCCATTTACATTCAGGGTGATGATTGATATATGAGGATATCCTGTATCCATTTCTTTTTTCTTTTTTATTTTTTTGTTGTCCCATCTTTTCTCCATTTATTTTGATTTCTGGATTCAAGTCGGATAGCCTCCTTTAGTATTTCTTGGACTGCCGGTTTTGAGCTGGAGAATTCCCTCAGCTTCTATATATCTGTAAATGCCTTAATTCCTCCTTCATATCGAAAGGTTAATTTTGCTGGATAGTTAAGTCTTGGCTGGAAATTTCTCTCTTTTAATAGTTTGAAGATTGGGCTCCACTTCCTCCTGGCTTGCAGAGTTTCTGCTGAGAAGTCTGGTGACAGCCTGATAGGTTTTCCTTTGAAAGTTATGTTTTGTTTTTCCCTGGCATCCTTGAGGATTTTTTCTTTGTCATTGATTTTTGTCATCTTCAGAACAATGTGCCTTGGAGAAGATCGGCTAGGGTCTAGGTAGTTAGGGCTTCTGCTTTCCCTTTGGATTTGGGGCTGTAATTCCTTCCACAGGTTAGGGAAATTTTCATCCACTATTTGTTTTAGTAGACTCTGAGAAGATTTCATCTCGCTTCCTTCTGGTACCCCTATTATTCTAATATTGTTCTTTCTGATGGAGTCAGAAAGTACTTGTAGGACTCTTTCATTTCTCTTGATTTTCTTTTCCTTTTCTTCTTCCCTCTGTGACATTTCCATGTTTATATCTTCAATTTCACTCATCCTTTCCTCCAGCTGGTCAGCCCTGTTTCCTATGCTGCTCAGTTCTTTTTTCAGCTCTCCCATGATGCCTTTCACTTAAGGAGTTCCTTTTGGTTCTGCTCTAGCTTCTCAATTTTGTTGGTAAAGTACTGATTTTGCTCAGAAAATTTCTTGTTGAGGTCATTTAACTGTGTCTGGGTACTTTGCCAGCATTGAGTGAGCTGAGTGTCTTGATTAATGCAGCCCTGAATGCTGTTTCACTTAGATTTGATTCCAAATGTGCAAGGTCCTTTACTAAAGACTGCCCCTGATCTTCTAGAGGGGCTTTGGATTCTGAGGTGTGCATTGTGTTTGATCCGGTTCTTTTTGCTTTACGCATGAGTCTGTGTTCCCTCTGGGGGGTTGCCTATCAGATAGGCTTCTCTTTATTTTTTCTTTTGGGCTCAGTTGTGGGAGAAGGGGATTTTGGGATAGGGTTGGAGGAAGTAGACAGCTTCTGTGTCCTGGGGAACTTCAGGTTGCTGTCTTAGCTGTTAGATAGAAGGGTAGTAAAGGTGTGGCCAGGAGTGGGGGTATGTGAGTAGGAGCTAGGGCAGGCCTGAGACACAATGGCAGATTCCTCTTTCAGCAGGAGGGCTGGTGGTTCAGTGCGAGCGGGGCATAGGAGCTCTGGTCTTTCTCTCCTCCACCTGGCTGCCCATCCTTCAATTGTATCTGTAAGCCGTGCCCACAGGGCAGCACTTGGATGGGCTGGGTCTTGGCAGAGGCCCTGGTCGGCTGCGCAATCCCGCGTGCAGGCAATGACACCACCGCTACTGAGCACGTGTGCTGCAAATCCCCAGAGGCCCGGTGGGTGGGATGCCAAAAGCCCAGTTGCATGCTTGAAAGCATGCAGCAGTGCTGTAGCGGCCCGATGTGCAGGGCGCCGAAAGCCTATCTTGCGTGTAGGCAGCGGCGCTGCGGCAGCCTGGTGGGCAGGGCGCCAAAAGCCTGTTAGAGCGCTGGCGAGCAGGCAGTGGTGCCACGGCAGCCCTGTGGGCGGGGCGCTGAAAGCCCAGTTGAGCACTTGCGCAGTTGCAGTGGTGCCGCAGCAGTCTGGTGAGCAGGGCACCAAAAGCCCAATTGCGAGCTGGCAAGCCAGCAGCATTGTCAAGGCCGCCCGGTGGGTGGGGTGCCGAAAGCCCAGTTGAGCGCTGGCAGTGGTGCCACAGCAGCCCGGTGGGCAGGGCGCCGAAAGCCCTGTGCACACAGGCCGTAGCTCAGGCGGCAACCGCTCTATGCTCCTGGCTCTGTTGAGACCGCTGGATTCACTCTAAACACGTCCAATGCAGCTATGCCCACTCAAGCCCTAGCCCTCACTCCAAGAGCCCTGTCCTCAGAAGGCGCTCCTTCACAGTCAATCTCCTCCGTAAATCAGGGGTGCTGAGCCCTTGCGGGCTGGTGCCCTGCTCTCACCCCGCCCGCCGGGAAGTGCCGCCACCCTGCTCCACAGTCCCTGTTCCACTTTAGGCTCTGTGATCTGATTAGGGCACTGCGTGCTGTCCCTTGAGTTCGGATGTTAAATTGTCCACAGTCTTGTGGGGATTCCACGCTCCCTAGATCTCAGCTTCCAGCCCGCCCTTGATTCAGCTCCACTTTGACCGTAGTCCCCCAATCCCCCTTTGTTTTTGCCAGCCCCGGGCCGCGCTCCGAGTCTCTGTCTCCGAACCGCTGCTTCCCTTTCCCTCTCCCGCTCTCCCCTTTTTTCTCTAACCTTTGTGTGTTGTTCTGCGTTGTGTGGTTCTCTTAGTTGAGGTTTCTTCTCAGGTTTCCCCTGTGGATTCCCCTCTGTTAACAAGGCCCTTCCCAGGCAGTTATCGGCGTTCTCCTCTCATGCCACCATCTTAGATCCTCTGACGGGAACTGTATCTCAACAGTTTTTAACTTGGCAATGTTTTTTAGCCTATATTATTGTGAATAACTCAGAAACAATGCAGTACTGAAAATTTTTAAACGATTTCTGACCCCCATTCTAATTAGTCTTATTTAAGAAAGAATCACTGCATTTCATTGCACAGTTAAAGGCTGACTGAATGCATCCCTATAAAAGCACTAAAATGCTATAGTAATATAAAAGCTTTCAGTGTACCCATGCTATAATTACAGTTCCTTTAGATTTAATCCAACGTAATTATAATAATTAGACATTATTGACTAAAATTTTTTATTTGAAATTTAAGGTAGGTATTAATGCAAAGACTACTTTTACTAAGCACTTGAATACACTTGTTTCAGTGTAACATTTTTAGAAAATAAAGATAAAAACATCAATATAATTTACCTGCAGGGTTTTAATTTGAGGTTCATTTTAAAATTATTTCCTCTATTAAACCAAATGAATTGAAAGATTGTTAGCTATTTAGTGGTACATGTGCTCATGATTCCATTCTTATATTATTCTAGGTATTTTTATGATAACCATTCAATTTAATTGTGCAAAAATAATCTAATTCTGTTATTTTTGCATTTAGGAAACTGAGAGCAATTTAAAGGGGTCAACCAAGATTATAATTCTAATCCATTGTGGAAATGAGATTATTTTGTCTGTCCAATAGAAACTTCAGCAAATACTATCTTTTCCTCAGCATGTCCTTTAGAGAGAAAAAGCAGTCAAAGTGCAAAGATAAAATATTGAACTAAATAAAGGGTGTCCAATCTTTTGGCTTCCCTGGGCCATATTTGAAACAAATGATGTGCCTTACTAGTCAAGATTAGAAAGATTTATTAATTCAACTCAATCATAATAAAATGAGTATAAAAGTTTATATACAGACATATGAATGTATGTTACAACCAAGACTTGGTTCCAGTGCTTTAAAGCTTTTTCTACTTCTCCTTCAGTCTTCTTTAACCCCAGTCTCTGTCTAGGGGGACATAGTTGTAGTGATAAAGTAACTGGCCCTAGGATATTATATTGATGTCCTTATTGGTAGATAATTGAGAGTTTATGGGGGAATCAGGGCAGAATAATAAGAGGTAAAGGGTTAAAGCTGAATCAAAATGAAGGAAGACATTTATCTCCCCACCAATGGAGTGGTTATCTGAATGACTACTGAGTACCCTTAATAAAGAGAAGACCCAAGACAGCATTAAAACCCTTCACTATTCAGACTGTTTTGATCTAACCCAGTGGTTTTCAACTGCCAGCCTAGTAAGTATTTTCTGGAGGACCAGAGAGGGTCTACAGGCTGACAGTTGAAAACCACTGAGCTAACCGATCATTCACACAAAAAGGTTTTAAGAGCTGCATATTTTGTCCCTAACCTGCATGACACCTTAAAAAAAAAAATCTGATCTTTATCTTGAAATACATAGAAACCATGATCAATAGTAATTCAAAGAAAGAAGAGCTCAATCTGAAGTGGAGGTGTATAAGAAAAAAAAAAAATGAAAGTAGTAGGTTACCATTGTCCGTGTCATTCAACTATACAATGAATTCAGCAACTACATTCGCTTCAGTTTACAGGACTGTAAGTTCAAACAAAGAGGAATCGTGACATTTAAACCTAAAATTATGAGTAGGCAATACACTGTAAATAGGATTGTATAGCTTAGGAAAACTGAAGAGTAGAAAGAGAAATCAGAGATATTATACTATAGTGGTTTACATGTGTTGACAGAAATAGGCAACAATGGAGAAATAAAAGGATCTTTTTTCTTTTTCTTAGTCATCAACCACAAGCAACAAAGGTAACAGAGATGGAGAGTGTGAATTAAATGGCAGGTAATTTTCATAATAGAATGGAGTAATAATCACTCTTACTCAATTATCTGATGGGAGTATACCTCCACAAGTAGTTTCGAACTAAAGCAAAATGTACTGTATATCAAAAAAGGAGAAAATTGCCAAGAAAAAGTAAAAGAGAATAATACTAGACCATTTATCTGAATGAATCCAAGCTATATAGAATTATTCAGCTCTCTAAAACAGTTTAACCCATAAAAATATAAGTGTGCAATGGAATCTCAACAAAACACAATTCAAGATTAACAAGGCACCGTATTTCTCAATGACAAAATAACCCAATTGCCAGATTTCTTATCTATTTAATTTCTTCTAAAAAGATGGATCAAAGGTAGTGTGTATCTAAAATAGGAGACTCAAAACTTCATTAAGCTCAGAAATATCTATAAGTAATTGTAAGTTTTCATACTTAAAACTGCAATGCATGGGAATTACGGAAAAAGAAAACAAATTTATTTTTTTATTCATTTTGACATCACACAAAGGAAATGGAGATAGATTGTATCCTCCTTTAATGACTGAGCAAGAGAAGTTCAATTATGTAAGCATAGATAGCAAAATTAGTAGTATACACACTTTTTCTAATCACCTAAGTTTCATAGCAAACTTTGCCTTTCTCTTGGCCTAAATAAAGAAAGCTTTGAAAAGAATGATTTGAGTTAATATTTTATTTCAATTCCAATTATAACAATGTTCTACATTATTTTCACTCACTCTAAAATTCAAAAATATTTACCTGAAAAACTACAAATAGCAACAGAATAGATATTTTAGAAATGGCACATAAAAATCAAGAATATAAAATAGTAGCTATCTATACAGATCTTAGTTAAGAAACACATGAACTTTTAGGAAAACTAATGCTTCCATTTAATTCATTTTTCAAAAATTTATATTCAAAACCCACTGATACCCTGACTGACTGTCCCCTACTGCAGGTGATCTATTCCCAAAACAATAAATCTAAGAACAGAAAAATAACACTTTATCTCAAATATACTGAAAGGATCATGTACACATCACCAAAGCTAGTGTATGAACTGATAGTCACACACTCAATTGCATACGAATCACAACCGTGAAGACTTGGATGGAACAGAAACCAGTGGGTCATAAACTGGTAGAAAATAACCTTGAAGATTTTTTGCCATGGAGCAAATACAAGCTCTTTGTAAAAGTCTAGTAAAATAGATTTTTTTACAATCATGTAAAAATTGTTTCTTGGTTTATCTGAAAGACATAGATATAATTCTTTAGTAAAATAATTTATTATTACACTAATTCTATCTATTCATCTTATATTCATCAGGATTAGGTTTACATAGCTCCTACAACAATCTGCTTCTCCCTATTAATTGTTCACATTATCACACAAATAATAGCACATTAACCAACAAAACTTCAGTTACCTCAATCTGAGCCATTTTGTGGTTCAGTGAGTTAAATCACAACTTGAAATATTCTCCCGTTGAGAAAATTTACTGGTTATTTAGTCACTGTCCTCTATTTGTTGTCTCATATATGTAATAAACAAGACCGACACATTTTATTTTTTATTTTATTTGTATTTAACTACATATTTAATTGCTCTAAATGATGTTAATATTAAATTAAATAATCATTTGATACTATTAGATGTTCTTTCAATGTTAATTTAATAATAGAAAACAATTTCTTCCATTCTATAGCTATATTTCATGGTCATTCTTCTACCTACATACATATGCAGAATATTTAAAATAGTTAATTTATATTCCTTAATTTTCTGAGTTCAACTGGGCACAACCTTATCCTAGTCAGCAAAATTCTAATAGGTGTATTTTAAAAGAGACATAAACAGTAAAAAAAAATTACATGTGATGGTTGACTTTCATCTCTTTTAAAGCGTTGCCTGAAAGTCAAAAGTGATCAGTTTTCTACTAGATTACTAGAACATTAAAAGTTGATACAATAAAATGTTTTTTGAACTTGTGTACAGAAAACAATTTGTAATTAAAGGCATTATCCTCCAGAATGTCAAAATTGGGATTATAACAATTTGTTGGGGAAGGGGTGCAGTTACTCTTCCTTGGAGTTATTTTCAGGAATGGAACAAATTTCTATATGTTACCTAGCTTTAATGCTACACTAACTTTCCCAGATACTTAGGATATATATTGTTCAAGTTTGTCTTCTGAAGACATTATATAAGCCTAGAAATTAAAGTTGATTATCTTGGAAGAAGAACAAAGTGATGGGGAAAATAATGAGTTAAATCTAAAGATACCCACATTTTTTCTTTTTTTTGTCTTCTGAATAAGAGTAGTAGCTCGTTAACTATTGAGTCAACTAATGTGTAAAATAGAAAGGAGAACAAATAGTAACTGTTAATTCCTATGTAAAAGAAATGAAGTGAACATAGTAACTGATTTCATAACGCTGCTATAGAGGTACATGATTCCTTAGTCCTTAAATTAAAATTTTTATAAAAATAATTACAGTCATATAAACTTGATTTGAGAAAGTAAAAGTATTTTTTATGTTTCTAACTTGGATACAAGCACAGTAATGCTTATTACCCGGGTATGTTAGGAAATGGTGTAGAGATGACATGTGTATCTGATGACCCTTCATCTTGGCAGTGGGGCTATGGTGAACAGCTGAACATTAAGCACTGCTGACACACCCCCAATCTGTCTAGAATACAGATGCAACTGGAACACTGGCACTGAGGTGGTGCTAAATGTTTTGCTCAAACCCTTGAGTAATTTTTAAATGACAGTTGATAATCTGTGAATCAAATAAAATTGAAAATTCATGTTCTTCTTGATCTCCTATGACCTACAGCATTTCACATGATAATTAATATCTAAACACTATTCATGTGTTGAACTGTTTATATGGATTCACCCAATTATCAATAAATCCTTATTAGGTTATTTGAGTGCGTTCATATTTTCAGATTAAAAAAATATTTAAACTGCAATTCAGCTTACTAACATTAAGACTAATTTCAAGATAAAATGAGCAGTTTTGGATCTATAATTATTGCAAATACTCAAATACCCATTGAGTGACTACTTGGCAAAAATATCAGTTTGGTGTATGTAACTCTAAAGTTAATATTTAAACTGACTTTAAGACTTTTCTCACAGAGAGAACAATAAGGGAGAGGGCCCAGGGTCGTCTCCATAGTTGTACGTCTTCAGTTTTTTCAACATAGTTTCATTCCACACAGGTGGACAGGGGGTGGGAGGTGAGGGGGTGTAAGTCTTAATAATTTCCTCATGCAGAGATTGGTCATTATTTCAGTTTTGTTTAAGCTATTGATATTTATATAAAAGACCTGATTTTCCTTTGTGTCTTCTTTACTGGCTTGTCCTCAAATCCCTAACCTGAAGTGTTGGAGGGATTTCAATGTTCAATTCTTGGATCTTTATTGCAGTTTCAGTTCTCTGAGAAAATGACAGTGAGATTGAATCTGGCATGCAGCATATTTATTAGGAATCAATGCCTGTGGAAGGAAAATGGAGAGAACAGGACTGGACGGTGGGAGAAGTGGAGCTGTAGGAAAGACTCATGGAGGTTTCAGTGGATGCTACTGGCATTGGAGTCTGAGTTACCGGTATGCTGAACTGGGAATGGTCCAGCAAGGGCAGCTAAGGCAAGCCCAGAAGTAGCTCTCCAATGGAAGATGTGTACTGACAGAATTTCTAGCACCTGAAGGGGAATCTAAATACTTCACCTTCATGTCTGCTACAGATTTCTTTTCTCTGCATGCAATCTCTCTTTATCTCATGCATTCTTCTGTCTTTATTCCAAAAGTACATACAGCATTTCATTTTTAAAGTCAATACCAAAGTGATACAATGCCTCAAACAAAGTATATCCTAAACTAGAATCCTGATTCATCCACCCCAGTGTGTTCTTCTTACAGTCATCACAATGTCAATAAACAGGAATTGTTTTATGCCAGTAGCTTAGGTTTTAGTATATGAAGACCTTCCCTCACCCCCACATACCTATTCTAAGGTCCTATAGTTCTCTTACACTCCACACTAAATTTACACACAAATTCTGCTTTACTTCCTAAAAATAATTCGACTTTTACCACCCTGTTCTACGGAGTAAACCAGCATGGCATGGGGGTGTGGGAGCAGGCCTTGGGGAAGGCAGGCCTTCTATGAACAAGCAAAGGAGGTCACCCTGGCTTCTTTGAATGTTTCTAGGGGTTAGAAGGAAAAGTTAAGGATTAAGTGAGGTACAGCTGGCCTATGAGGGTCATAGGTGTCTAGGCAGCACATGAAAGTTTAGATCTTACAAGCCAACATTATTACAATAGTCTACTAACTAGTGCTAATGAAGTTGTCACAAATATCCTGTTAAAATTTAAGTCAGATGGTCTCTTCTCTGCTCAAAACCCTATAATGCCTTCTCATTGCCATCAAAATCTTTAGTTTAAAAGGCCTAACATTATCTGGTTCCTGTTATCTCTCTGACTTTTATCTCTTAATATTCTCTTTCACTAACTCATTTTGCTTTAGCCCCATTGACCTCCCCTATTCTTCTTGAGCACATTAAGAATATATTCCCACATGCTTTGCATCCCTGGGGTCTGAGGATCGAATCCTGGCCCCAGCTAGTACAGGCCCATATGCTAAACTGGTGTATAGTCCTTAGTTTTGTTCTAACTGGCTTGAGCTTCTTATGTGGGAGGCCCCTGGTTCGGCTCCAGCTCATGTGGGCATGCTTCCCACGTGAGAGGCCCCCAGCCGCTTCCACCCTGCACCCCCTCACCTCCCACCCCCTGTCCACCTGTGTGGAATGAAACTATGTTGAAAAAACTGAAGACGTACAACTATGGAGACGGCTCTGGGCCCTCTCCCTTATTGTTCTCTCTGTCTCTGTCTCTCTCTGTCAAAAGCATTAAAAAAACAATAAATCTTAAAAGACTATTCTCATATCAGAAACTCTTTTCTTGCTTTTCCTTCTGCTTTGAGTGCTTTACCTCTTTTAAATTTTTATTCATTTACCTAAGCTCATATGCCATCTTTTAAAAGAGGACTCCCCCAAACTTCCTATTTTAACTTCCACACACTATTATATAGCACATGTTATCTACTTTACTGCTTTATTTCTATACAGTGCTCACCATATAAAATATCACATAATTTATTTAGCTATTTTGGTATTTATCTTTCTCCCCTAGAATTGCAGATTACATGGTAAGAGGTAGTTTGTCTATTAGTTCACTTTAGCATCATCTGAAACAAATGTTTGGTTGATGTGAGCATATAACAAGTATTTGTTGAGAAAATAAATTAATAAACCTATCCTGTTTTATTATTTAGTTTGCATAAGGTAATACGGAATTTTAAAATATGTGTTAAATATTGACCATGACTCTTAAAATATAAAAATAATAAACATTAGATGTTTTTGTTTTCTCCCAATGCTAGGCATCGTGTCAGACTTCACAAATAGTGACCCAGAGGACTGGGAATACTAACTGCAAGTTCAAGTCAGAGATGTCTTTTCTTGTAAACCTTAGCCAATGAGAGAATATAGAAAGGACCTGTTGGATCAATTTCTTGCCATTCAAGGCAGAGTTGTTCATACAGCTTCTTCAAAACCTTCTACATGACCTATTCTGATTTTTGGTGAAGCTATAACTAGTTCTGTAAGGTCCTATCTTATTTTTTGTTTCCCTTCTTCTCTGCCTGACAACTCTCTTCATTCACCATTACATTAAATTACATCTTTCAAGAAAGAGCTGGCATATAAGTATTTAGTCTTAATGTCTCTAGAAAAATAAAAGTCTATAATAACTTTCTATCCCAGGATGAAATTACTCCAAGTAGTAAAAGAGGTGGCTATTATTTGAAAAAGAGTTTATTATCTAATTTGTAATGCAGAAGAGACCAAAATGTTAAATTACAGAAAAATGAGTTAGGGAGTAAATTCATGTTCAAAAGTATGTGTAATACAGACAACAAGAATGATAAAAATTGGGAGAAGTACAGTGATTGTTATAAGTTACATTTATAAAGAAATATTGATCTTAAAGGATTGATGATATGGCTTGGAAAAGCATACAAGTTAAAAACTTTTAATCTGGAGAAATAATTAGACCAGGAAAATGTTACAAGAGTATACATGCATTTAATGGGAGAGTAAAAAGACTGGAGGAGGTGATTTGTTTCAGGTAATGAATCAAAGCAACTAAAATAGGTAAGATATTAGCAGAATGAAAAGAAATTTACTGAGGATAGGTACTAAAAAGTATGATAATCAAATATCTAGTTTCACCCACATAAAAGGAAATAAATGATTTATCTTCCCAATGAGATGAATACATAGAATGGTACAATATATAACTTTCCCAAGAATTTCCCATAATGTGCTCCTGACTTCACATTCAATATATCTGTGTGCTTACATACACATATTTCTATGGAAATAACAACTTTCATTCCTCTGGATTATCCTACTAAAAAGCAATTTCCTCAGAAAAAGAATATCTTTAAAATGAGCAAATTAGGACGTATAAAACTACAACATGGGTCCTTTCCGGTAATGCAAACCTAGGAGAAAGGATAAAACAGAGTTCTGTGCAGCCAGGAAAGCCAATGATAGTTCAGGGATTTGAAGAGCAACTGTGCTGTATGTGGATGAAGGCTACAGAAAAGTAGGCCAAGGATGCCGGAGACTGCATCTGTCTTGCCCAGGAACAACCCTGACACAGAATAAATGTAATTTTTTTTTTTTTGTAATCTAGGATTCATAATGAATTGCAAGAGATAAAAGTCATTTAATACTAGATAGCATTCACTCTGTACTCAGTGTAACTCATACACTTTTACTATCTTTTCACAGATTAGCAACAGGGCAAAAGCCTGAACTGGACAATAAATTCCATGGAGCCAGCAACCATGATTGTTTCATGCATTACTATAATATTAAAACTTGGAAAAACACCTGTCACATAGGATTCAAATAATATTCATTAAGTCAAAAGATTGACTATCTCAGAGGCTCCCAAAATATCTTAGTTCTCAGTAATTTAGCGTAAGAGTAATTTTTTTCATGGCTCACTTAAACCAAAATATATAGTTAACCATTTTGTTTATTAAACAGGTCCAAACATCTTTATAAAAATGTTTATGTCCTAACAACATAACACCTATTTGTTACTACATAATATCTCAAACCTTCATTTCCTGTTTCATGTTGATTTTAATCTCTTACTGGCTTGTCATTACAACTGTTAAAACCCAGTTTCACAAAGATATGGCATCATCAAAAGAATGTAGTAATTTAATATTAAAACTAATGAAGCTAGTAAATTTGCTGGCTGGCTGACAGATTGCTAAGAAAATACCGTATTTTCCGGCGTATAAGACGACCGGGCGTATAAGACGACCCCCTAATTTTACAGTTAAAACATAGGTTTAGGCCTATATTCGCTGTATAAGACTACCCCCCACTTCCGAGGCTGTAGTTTTAACTGTAAAATTAGGGGGTCGTCTTATACGCCCGGTCGTCTTATACGCCGGAAAATACGGGTACAGAAGAAATACTACAGTTTCCAGTGTTTCCATGATCAAAGAACATAGTCAAGCTTATAAAAAAATTAAACTAGATTGAAGTCATTCAATTTCAAATGATTTTCATTAATTTCATTTTTTTATTTAAATATTGTTTACAATATAAAGAACTGATTTTGTGTTATTGGTTCTAGTATCATCAGATATTATGTCTGCAACTCAAATAATTAGAATCCTGACTGCTGTCAGTGAAGCTGTGACTAACAAAATAGCAACAGTGGGGAGAAAAATGCTTTTAAGAATAGCACAAACATGTTTATACTTCAGCATAGGGCTTTTACTACATATACCTCTTTTATGCACTCATGGTTACAATTTTCAAGACACTGTTTCTAAATAATGACTGGCTGTTTTTCTAAGCATTATTCAGACAGAACTCAGAAATATAATAGTAAGATAGCCTAAAAGGAGAAATAAGTTTGAGGAGGAGAGGTAATAAAAACAAAGAAGTTAGTTTTTATATAGAGTGATATCCTAGTTATTTTTATCGCTGACCACACAATATTGAAAACAATGGGCAGTGGCCATTTAATTCTATACAATGGCTTAATAAATATAATGTAAAGGTTACCTAGTATCTGATTTTGATTAAAAAAGTAGAATCAGGTTTACATTTATGCTCATATGTGAGTGAATCCAAGACTAAGGGAAGAATTAAACCCCCTTCAAGATTCTTCAGTATTTCTGGAACCTTTAAAGAGATATTACAAAATAGAGTCATTAAAGGAAACCTAGATTGCTCTCTAACCTTGGCTCTATCTGTGGACATCCAATCTGAAAGCTTACTTAAAGATTCTCATTGTTGGTTTAACTGAACCTGTATTACTTTTAGCAAAATAAAATAAATAATTTATCTATTTACTATTGTTCTAAACACAGTTTGGTGAAGAAAGCCATAAGATGATGGGCATACAATGAATGGCATGATGTATTTGAGTGCACTTAATACTTTTTTTTCTGCTTGGGGTTTCATTATTGATCTAAAAGATTTATTTATTTTCTTTTGCATCATTTTTATCACTTTGTATCATTTTCTAACACCATATTATCTGCCAGACATTAGCTAGCCACTACTTCCAATGCATCTTTTCATGCCTAGAGATATTTTCCAAGTATGTATTTCACTATAATGATTTGATCCTTTTTTTTCATGCCTTGGCATGTGCAGTGCTTCTTAAAGATAGGTTTTAATATCAGGATCTTCACTACCAGCATCATCTCCAAACAAAAGTTTTTTGGGTTTTTTTTAACTTTAGGCTTTGTTTTATGCATTAGGAATTAGAAGTAGATATTTGTGTTTCAAATTCATTTTACTTTGTTTTGTTTTAATATAATCCTGTACTGATTTGCATTCAATTTTATCAAAAGTTGATTCTACAGGATTGTCTCAGTTGATCATATCTGTGAATATTAATATATATATATTTATATATTAATATTAATATATATACACACACACTAAAGTTAAGATTAGGTATATAATTTTCAGAAGCTCTTGTAAAATACAGTTAAGTGAAAAAAAAACTTTTTAATTTAAATATTAAAAATGGCACTAATTTTCAAATGTAATTATGTTCCAGCTTGTCTCACCCTTTTTGGCCCAGTGAAGTAGCTAAGCATGTTTTTCTTACAGCCATGATAAAAGCACAGGAGAGCACACCCAACTATAGAAGTATATTGCAAACACTGACCAAAGAACTCTCTCATTCTCCAGTTTACTCTCCCAAGGCTAAGTAATAAAGAATTATACTCCTCCATGGAAAGTGAGGACAGAGTAAATTGAGTATTTTTTAATAATAACCTAATAAAGAGGAAGGGCTATTATGTATTTTGTTTGAGACAGGATTATATCTTAGAGTAGGTGTAAAAGGCAGATATGAAGAGAATTGTAAGATGAAGGCTATTTAGAAAGTAATATAAATAGGACATAGGATGAACTATTAATGAGGTTGGAGGAAGGTTTGTTGAGGAGGTATCAAGCTTTATTCCTAGGAGTATGGATTCAATAGTTGATGTCAGATATGACCATCCACAGAAATAATAAACAATGGGAGAAATAAGGGTGGTTTTATGGATGGTGGTAGAGGGTTATAAATAACTGTCACTGTTTTTAGTGTTGTTATTATTATTGTTATAACTGTCTTTGAAAAATTGATGGGATTTTTATTTTGTGCTTTATTTCCCATGATTGAGCATAAGACTACTTAAGGACACTGAAATCACTCAGCTATGTCCAAGGCTAGCAGCAATTTTTTTTTTCTGCACAAAAGAGTTCCTATGAGATCATCCTTTCAGATTTTCCTTCTATCTTGATATTGCTATGGACAATCAACAGTAAAAATTATTAAATCTATTCACTGGTCTGTGCCAAATGCGTGTGTCTGTCAATGAATGTATACATAAACACATGTGTGTTTTGAGTTAATTATCCCAGTCTCTGACCCATGGACTTCATACATCTTTTTCACTCTCATCCTCTAATTAACCACTTTCAAACTAGTAAATTAGTGTGATCTAAACTCCAGTTTTAATTGTCACAAATATGTTACTACTAATATTTCTGTCTTGGTTCATCAATGACAGCCATAAAGCAGCAATCTTGGCATCTCCCACACTAATCTCAGGCTTTGAGATGCTCTACCTCATGCTGGTCTCCACATCTGGGACCCCTGCTTGTCCAGGAGTTTGGATTAAAAATAAATCTCATATAGATTTCTGTTTGTTATTTTTCCAAATGTATCAAAACTGTTGCCATTTGGGGAAAAAATAAAACAATAAATAGTTTTGATTACATTTTTGTAAAAATTTTAAAATATAGAATATTTCTACTATGATAGGTGTGACTGTATGCTCTACCCAGATATCAAAATGAGCTTAAAATATGGGGTCAAAAAAACAATGCAATATGGGGGTGGCAAAAATGTATAAACATTTAAGAGATATTATTACTTTTTGAAGATGAATTGGATTACAGTAGCAATGTTTAGCAGGATGTTCACTCTAAACATGGTATTAATCAAATGAATGCTAGTATCACCATGTGACAAGCAGGACAGTCAAAGAAAATGGTGGAAACATGGCTGGTTGCTGTTCCAGGAGAGCAAGACCATTTTGAAGTGGTATTTGAAACTTGAGAACATTGTGAAAGCACAATGACAATGGAAGCATAAATATGCAGCAGAATTTCTAATACACCTAACAGTTGCATGCATTCCTGATAAGTTTGAGCCGCATGATAAATTGAAACAGCATGTGCAGAGATAAAAGTGGACACTTTGGTCAATATTGTTCAAGTAGTAGTTCTCCACAAGCAGAAGTGTCTGGAAGCTGATGATAACCATTTTGAGCACCTCTTGTAATTGCAGAAGTCAAACGTAACTTGTATTTATCTTTTGTTATCAGTATGTATTATTATAATTTTAATACAGTTTTTCCTTCCTTAAAATGTGTATATATTTTTTGGCATCCTCTGTAAATAGATGATGTATTATAGACATTTACACTTGAAACCTATATAATTTTACGAACCAATGTCACCCCAATAAGTTTATTAAAAAATTTTAAAAGAAAAAGCTTACTTCTACTTAAAACAATTTCAGAACTGAAGTAGTTAAATTACATTTAAATCTATTAATGAGCAGTACTACCCAGCTCAGTACAGCATAAGTGCATCTAGATGAAACACACACACAATTTCTGGTAAATTATTTAGTGTTTTAAGCACAGCTGCACTCTGTGAGTACTTATTAATTACCTATAAAATCAGTACTATGTGTTCAGTAAGTGCCAGCTTGGCATATATTGTACATAATCACATATTTGAACCACACAGTTGTTTATGTCATTTTATAATGATGCTAATAATTAACAGACAACTAAATTATTCAGCAAAATATAAATGTTATATTTAATTGCTTCATCATTTTTATATGTTGCCATGGAGATTAAATTGCTATCTTCATAAATTAAATTATTTTATAATTTCCATCTTTGTCAACATGAATGTAGAATAAATTAATAAAACTGGGGGTCCTGTGCAAAGAAGTGAGTATTTTCTTGATATGTTTTCTGTTCACACAGCTTCTATACGATGCTGTGAAAATTTAGCAGGTTCTGTTTAACATCTTCAAAGCATTCCTGATATCTGATAATTAAAGGGAAAGGAATAAAATAAATTTTTCATAAGATACAATTTCCACCTTCTGTCAGAAATTAACTGATTGGAAACCTTTATAGGTTAAACTAATCATTACATTTTCATGGTTCTGTATATTCCCAAACATAAAGAATTGGGAAAGCTGGGATGGCTCAGTGGGTTCGGCGCTCACTTTGCAGCCCCAGGGAACAAGGATCGAATCCCGGTCCCGGCCCATGCAGACCCATATGCTGAACTAGGGAATACCTGCAGTTCAGTTCTCACCGGTGCGAGACCCTGGCCCAGTTCCTGCCCTGTGCAGCCCCGCCCACCCGCGGAATGAAACTACAGTGTTCCCCCGCCACTTTGCGCTTCATGGTTTGCGGCTTCAGCGCTTCGCGGGTTTTTCCAAAATATTCATCAAAAAATAAAAATGAAAAAATACAACCATGTCGGCAGCCACATTGCGAAAAGGAGCGTTGTTTCATGTTGGATGTGGGGGGCGTGTCCTCTGGGACAGGCTGCGGGGAGCAGGGCCCTGCCGACCCTGTGACCTTGGACATGGGGGGCGTGTCCTCCGGGACAGGCTGTGGGGAGCACTTAACAGTGTCTCAGTGCATGTTTTCTCACAGGAAGACTTTAAGACACAAAAATATTTCATTGTTCTAATATCAAAACAATTTTAAATGTGACTTTATTTAGTCCAATAAAACCAACCTCTCACTTTCTGACTAAGTTATACAAAGTAAAAAGATGGAAGTTAGGAACACCTTTAAGATTTACTATTTGCTTAAAACAAAAATAACTAGCTTGAGGATCTCAGGATGGCTTGGTGGGTTGAGTGCATGTCCTGCAGCCCAATTGGCAGAAACTGAAAAGCGTGGCCTTACCCTGGAGAATCTGCAACAATTGTGCAACATGGCAAGAGCGATGCAACAATTTGCACAAGACATTGACGACAATATAGTTCGAGCTGTCGAGTTCAGCCATCGCGTTGACGGGGTTCTGTCCTTGTACAGGGGAATTTTGAAGGAAAAGAAAAAACAAAGACAACAACGACCCATCACCATGTTTCTCTCCAAGGTAAAGCCCCCGGCTCTACCGTCAGCGCCTCCAGCAGAAGAGTCTCCGAGTGAGCCTAACGCTTCTACGAGTCACGTGAGAGCCTCTCCTCCGCCACCCACACAAGACCCTTCGCCTCTCTCAGAAAGCAATGTTGATTCATGTTTATTACTGTATAAGGTTTTGTAATGAACCTTATTAATTAGCACTGACACGTGTAAGTAAATACGTATACTGTTGTCATTTTTGTCTTAAATGAGTAAAGTATGAATACTGTTTACATATTTAAAACATTCTTGTACCCGCATACATGAACATTCCTAGGGGCAAATCCTACTTCGCAGTTTTTCAGCTTTCGCGGAAGGTTCTGGTCCCCATTAACCGCGAAAAACGAGGGATCGCTGTATGTGGAAAAACCAATGATGTGCAACTATGGAGACTGTTCAGGGCTCTCCCCCTTCTCTCTGTCTCTGACTGTATCTCTCTCTCTCTCTGTCAAAAACAGTAAATAAATCTTTAAAAAAAAAAAAAAAGAATAACACTTTCTCACTACAAACTATTCCCATACAATAAATACTAGCGCAGTTCACTGCGGCAGTCTGTGTAACAATTTATTATATATCTAGTTAATGTTGTACCTAATCAATATATAACTACCAGTAGGTAAGCAGTCATTCATAAAAATACAGGCTTAATATTAAATTTAAGAATCAAGATGTTTACAATATTCTTCCTATTTCATTTATGTTTTAAATAAAATTAGCAAAAGATAGACAAATTTGCACAGAAATAAGATATAAACTACTGCGACATAAACAAATGAATTCTGGTTGTTTATTTTACCAGTAAAACAATGAGTTAATAGTTGAATAAGGCTGTTAAAAGCCATACACATTATATACATTATAGTAATGTTAACTACATTTTTTATTCACATTTTATATCTAATAAATTACATTTACTTCTATCTTTTCCCTTTCTTCAGATACCACATCTTCATTGTTTGTTAAGAAATCTCAATGCCAGGATGGCACAGTGGGTTGAGCCCCGATGTCTGAGAATCAAATCCTGGCCTGTGTGTTCATACTCATATGCTGAACTGGGGTGTGCCCCCACTTTTTTTCTCACCGTGGTGAGCCTCCTATGTGGGAAACCCCTGGTTCCACTTTAGCCCTGGGCAGGAGGCCCCTGGCTGGTTCCTGCCCTGCGCAATGCCACCCCAACCCGTGGAATGAAACTATGTATAAAACTAATGACATGCAACTACAGAGACTGCTCTGGGCCCTTCCCCTTCTCTCTCTCTCTTTCTCTCTCTTCCTGCCCTGCGCAATGCCACCCCAACCCGTGGAATGAAACTATGTATAAAACTAATGACATGCAACTACAGAGACTGCTCTGGGCCCTTCCCCTTCTCTCTCTCTCTTTCTCTCTCTCTCTCTCTCTCTCTCTTTCTCTCGCTCTCTCTCTCTTTCTCTTCCCCCTGGCCCACTCCTCTCTTAAAAAACAAATAAATCCAACAAACTTTCAAGTGACCCTAGAGGATTCTCTGTGGTGTGGTGAGACACTCATTCTCTCAGTCAGCACTGGAACATTGATATCAATGCGTCTCTCTAGGGGCTGCAAAGATAAATTAATAGCTGTCATTTTTAAAAAGTACCTTTTAGCTCCTCAGATGATAATAAATGAATAAAATAACTTATACACGTAATAAATTGGGATTTATCATCAATGTCATCCTGCAGTGGCATGTCAATATCAAAGGGCACACTAGCAAAGAAAACCTCTAATACTAAACTTCAAGCTGAGATACAGATAATATTGATATATCTTGCCTAACAACTGAGAATAGCAGAGAATAGCAAGTGATCAGCAAGAAAATTAAAAGGTGAAAGGGATCACATGGTAATATGGGAAAAGGTAAATTCTATGTTTAAATTCAAAATTAGGCCATAGAGCCCTTTTCATGTACAGTTGACAATTCAGGTGCTTACAGCAGAGATAAAGGTCTTAGTAAACCCAAGCTGTGCAAATTTCTACCTTTGAAAAGTTTGTTCTCAGTAAATACTATCATCATTAGTTCTGATAAGTTTGGATTTTACCATAGATCAATTTAGCTAAAAAATTTGGTAACCTCCTGGAAAAGGAGCCATCCGAGATAAATAAAAGTAGGACAATTTAGGTGTAATACGATGACCTTTATTGAATCACTGGAGACTGAGATCTATGGACATACATCTGACTTTTAGGAAAGTGAAGCTGTACATAGAAATAAAAAAGGCTATTTTACTAAAAACTCTGTGAAGTAAAAGGCATAAGGAAACATTCCTTGTACCCGTATTTTCCGGCGTATAAGACGACCGGGCGTATAAGACGACCCCCTAATTTTACAGTTAAAACATAGGTTTAGGCCTACATTCGCTGTATAAGACTATAGCCTCGGAAGTGGGGGGTAGTCTTATACAGCGAATATAGGCCTAAACCTATGTTTTAACTGTAAAATTAGGGGGTCGTCTTATACGCCGGAAAATACGGTAGGTCAAATGTTAAGGAGTCAGGTAAGAGAGCAGAATTATTCCCACTTCAGTGAGTATACTGCATAACTCATATATCAAGAGCAAAGAGTGCATAGTGCAAATTTGCTATGCTTTTGAGAGGTACAGTGACTTCTATAGAGAAACTTAGGGACACCTGAACTTTACTTTATAGTATGAGACAACATTCCAGATGCAGATAATTAGTATTATGTCAGAAAGAGGGTTTGACATATGTGAAAGTTCCTGGCACATAATAAAGGCTCAACAAATACCAACATTATGCTTTTCTATCTACATACATTTTCTTAGTGATCTCACTAGTTTCCATAGCTTTAAAAGGATTTAGGATAGATTTTGAAGGTAAAATTAACAGGATTTAACTGGGTTGTCTATAGAGGTTTGTTAAGAAAGAGCTTAATGCTGACTCCAAGGTGTTTTGCATGATCAAAAGAAAGAATGGAATAGTCATTTACAGAAATTAGAAAAAAAAATAATGGCAATTGTTAAGGTTTGGGGAAAAAATAACTGCAATTGTTAAGGTTTGGAAGTGAGAACAAGATTTCTGATTAAAATATATCATCAGATGCCTAGCAGACCATCAAAAAGTGTAAAGTCAAGCTGAATTTAGAGTTCAAAGTTGGAGTTAGTGTTATCTATAAATTTGGAAGTCATCAAATATGAGAATTAATGAGATCACCAAAGAAGAGTATGTTGATATAAAATGAGAAAAGTTTCCAAAATCTGAGTGGTAGGACTTGTAAAGTTTGAGAGTTGTAAGAGGTGAGAACAAATCAGAAATGGTACAAAACAACTAGAATGTGCTTTCCCAGAAGTGAAGTAGGAGAGTGATCAACCTCTGACAAATGCTTCTCACATGCTGAGATGATGTCTCAGAATAAGTCATTGAAGTTAGCAAGATGAATAATCATTGGTGACTCTGATAAACAAATCACAACTGTGTCTTTGTACAAACTGGGGGGGGGGGGGGAAATTGCCACTTCACTGAGTGGAGAAAGGCCCACAATGGGGTGCCTGGTTTGGTGAGTAAAGCACAAGCTAGATTTCATCCCGCACATGGAGACTCTCAGGTAGTGAGAGACACAGAACTACAAACTGCAGCCATGCAGATGAGAATAGTTTCAAGGATGTGGTGCACCTGAGAAAATGATTGGGGTAGGTTAGAGACAGAATATGATGAAATAAATTAGAAATATAAATATAAAAGACTTATGAAGAGGAATTTTGCTTTAAAAGGGAGAGAATTAGGTCAATAGCTGAAGGGGATAGGAGTATCGAGTAGAGTTTTTATTTTTCAGATTTTTAGGGTATGCTATAGGTATCTTATCCACATACCTGCACTCTTGTTTTTACAGTACACACTGATGTATTTTTATTACACCCCCATCTTCTGCCTGAGGGCTTTACTTACTGCAGCAGGACACTGAGTCAGGTGGGGTGGTCTGGAGAATATTGTTCCAGAAGGCATTAGTCCACCGATATCAATGGGAGTTGATAAATGAATACCCTAGTGTCCTAAATTCTTACTTTATGGCCAATGTTCAAACTCAGAAATTGTCTTAAGATGTGTTAAAAATAATCTCATGTTTTATAGTAAAGCAATAAAGCCTGTACTGACACGTAGCTATTATCTCAGCAAATTATTTTTTTCTTCATTCCTCTATACATAGAATAATGTAAGCTGTTTGCTTTCACTTGGCAAAAACAGGAGCATATTATTCTGCCTCAGGGACTCATCAGTGTTTTGCACTGGGCTCTATGTAGTTTGTAAATATTTGGCTCTTCACCATTTCACTGAATATTTGTATGCAATCACCAATAGAACCTGGAGAGAGGGAGGTACCAAGCACATTGGGCACGTTTGGAAAACTCATGAATGGAGGATAAGGCCCATTGTAAAACAGTTACCTTTCATCTTAGTGATGTTTCCATGAATATAATAGTCAGAGACAGGCTGAAATTTTTTCCTCTAAAAACAAACATCCCTGTATAATACAAAACTATATAATTCAACCTAATTAGTCATTGCTTTTAATAATATAAATATGTATATTGGGGGTTTTAAAGTATATTGTTAATGCTAACTAACAATAGTTAATAGCATAAATTAAACATTAAGTAACTTGACAATTTAGAAGTCTGTGTTTTTAGTTTATCCTTAAGTAAAATATATTCTGAAAAAATAAAATTCTTTTAAAGCAGGCATGTCCAACCTGCAGCCCAGGACAGCTATGAATGTGACCCAAGACAAATTCTTAAAACATTATGAGATGTTCTGCAACCTTTTTTCTAGCTTATTAGCTATCACTAATATTAGTGAGTTTTATGTATGCCCAAAGCAATTATTCTAATGTGGCCCAGGGAAGCTAAAAGGTTGGACACCATTGCTATAAAGTATATACATATAGCCTGATACATATACTAAATGATCATTTTATATGTTTCATTAATAACAAATAAGTTACTTTTGCCCAAAATAGAAGATGTTAAGAGTTTAAAATATTGAAGATGTATTTTTATGTTATTAAACAATTTATACTTTTATTGCTAATGGAAAGGTCAACATATTTATGTCAAGAAACTAAACAATTTTAGATTATTAAATCACCATTACTAGATTAATTTCAAAAGTAGTTTATATGGAACCATAACTATAACAGAAGCAGCATCAAGGAACAAGAAACTGATTTCAGATATGAACATTAAATAAAACGTTCTAGAAAAGGTAAATCTTTGCTACTAATGCTTAATATAAATCTTCCTCTTAATTTGCTATATTTAGAGAATTTTTATCTGCTTCTTCTCTGTTGTGTTGGAAGATTGAACTGTTTTTACTTCATCAAATGACAAAATACATAATTATCCATTGAGCTAAAAATATGTTACAAAAGATCTAAAGAACTAACCAATATCACCCCAATAAATTTAATAAAAGAAAAAAAATTAAATTAAAAAATGATCTAAAGAAGATTTATCCGTGTTTACTAGTCATCCATTTTTATTTATTCTTAGTAATTTTCCTCTAGTAAATTATACTCAACTTATCAGAAAGATCATTTGATTAAGTTTTGAATTATAAGTAATATGTGATAATTGTGTAAATATATACCAGATCTTATAAAAGGCTGAAAAAAGGAAATCTAACAGTGTTTATATCATATAGATACAGTGGCTTAATATAATATGCATACCAATCAATACATAAATACAAACTAGTTTTACAATATAAGGTACAAAAATCTTTGGATTTGTACTGCAAAACCACTATACAGTGTATATTGCTTTTGTTTTCTATTTCTCTGGAGAACCCTGGATAATACACTAAGTTCCATTATAACTTTAGTGGATACTACATTTGTATTTAGTTATTTTCTAATTCCAAACACGTAAGGGTGAGATTGTATTTTTTATTTCCAAGGTTTAACACTCTACGTTTAGTTTAATTCAACAACGTCATTTAGTTTCTTTTCTTTGGGTCTCTCCCCTCCTGCCAGCCTTAATGGCCTTGTTTTTCCCAAGGCTACATGCATACCATGCTAAACTAGTTAATCAGCAGAACACTAACTTGCAAGAAACTGCCATCTGGACATGAAAAATCAGGCTACAATTCTAGTCTGAGATTATCTGTCAGATGACATATGAATACCCCCTTAAGATCAGGTTCAAGATAACCATGGAAAACAAACAGGATCCCAGGAGATAGGCTCCCATAGGAGTCACTTGACTCACTGTTTCTTCCCCTTGTTCTGCTTCTTCCTATGTGTTTCTAAAATTTTGAGGTTGTCCTAAGAACAGAGAGAAAGACTTTGGGACAAGAGTGCCATACTCCTGGAATGCTGGCATTTTGAATAAACCTACTTTCCTTTCCACCAACTTTGTCTCTCAATTATTGGATAAGTAGTGAGCAGCCAAACCTTAACCTGGTAACAAACATACTTAAAGTTCTTCAGGGATTCTATTATTGAATTTCATCTTCAATGAATTCATTTTTCTATTGATTGTTTTCAATTGCAGAATCAATTCATTTTTCTGTTTGTTGATTGTTTTCATTACATTTCTTTTTTTCTTTCATTTTTTTAATATATATTTTATTTATTTATTTATTTATTTATTTTTGACAGAGAGAGATACAGAGACAGAGACAGAGAGATAACTGAACTGGGGGAGCTCCCAGTTCAGCATATGGTTCCGCACGGGCTGGGGCCAGGATTCGATCCTCGGTCCCCAGTGCTGCAAAGCGAGCGCTCAACCCACTGAGCCATCCCGGCTTCCCCTCATTACATTTCTTAAAATTACATTTCTTTTTGGATTTTGAAAATACATTACCTTTATACTGAAGTTCTTTGTTATTCTTTATTTCTCTTTCATTCTTTCAGCTGTTTCTAGCTTATCCATTTGGAAATTGCTTCTACTTGACTCTTTGTTTCCTCAGTCCAAAAACAAATCTGATACAGATATTCCATACCCATGGGGAATATAACAGATATAACCACCATGCCAGTAGGTATTTGGGTACTAAGATCCTGTCAGCCAGCCTTAGCTAAGGCACGTACTTTTACATCAAGCATACTCCCAGTCAATACTATAAGAATTTGTTCTCTCCTCACCCTCATTCTTCCCTTTTAATAGTGATGTTACCTCTAGTACCCCACTCTGAAAAGCTATGCATAGAAACATTTATCATCTTCAAAAATTAAAATCTGAAATAAACACCACTGTCAAAATTCAAAAAGAGTAAAAAGAAATTGAATAGTGAATGAGTAAGCATACAATTATACACTTTATAGTTGTTAAGAGAGAATGATGGAATATAGTAGGTAAGAAAAAAACATTATAATTTGACAGCTAAATAGGATGTATTTGATTATCTTATGAGTCTAGGAAAGACAGTAGAGAATGTGGGATTTTGAAGAGTTGCATAAAAGAGGAAAAAGAGCTAAGTATGCTAACAAAAGATTCTTTTTACCATATTATTTCATGCATTAGTATTTACTTCTCTGTTAGTTTTGCAGCAGTTTGTCTTATGATGTGCTATTTTTTGCTTAGGTAAGTTTTCTGAAGATATAAAGTCTTAAAATGTTTTGACAAGGAAAAAAGAAAAAGCCTTCTTCTAACTAGAATTTCAGAGTTGTTTTATTTTAACCATTCTTTTCCCTTGCCTCCAAGAAAAGCCAAAGAATATTAGCTACTATGAGACCTCGCTATCAAGAGGAAACTTAGAGGCCCTTGTGGAAAACACAGTTGACACCATTCACTCCTTTAAGATGTTTGGTGTGAATGCTAAGGATGCATTAAGTATACAGGTAAATTGGTTGGGGCTAATTAATTTTAGGAGAGAAAAAATAAGCCTTATATATTATTATTTTATTTTCCTAGATGGGTAATATTTCTCTACAGATGGTTACTTCTAGGTTTTGGAGCTACTTGGCTGAGAAATCTTGAACTGGGCATAAAATGGGTTACTGGACCTGATGATTTTATTAAGGGGTCTGTAAACCATACACTTACATGGTACATCACATATCTGGCACTGCACTGTAATAGGGTGAAAAGAACAATAAAGTTAAAGTCACATTATATGGATTCTGTATCTGGTCTGTCATTTACTGGTTAACTAAGCCTAAATTCCATGAGCCTCAGTCTCAGTTTGTAAAATGTGGATAATGATGCTGCTTGTCTGTTGTGACTGTATATTGAGAGAATAAAGATAAATCACATACTAAAAATTAATTATATTTCTATGAAATAAATGGGAACTAGAAAAGATTTTAGATAATCATATTTTTAATACATTGAAATATAATTAAGCAACACAATCACCTCACTGATTAATCAAATGAAAAAAACACACAATTTTTTCAATCTCTTTCTCTTAACAAAAACAACATTAACAACATTACCTTTGAGTATTATTTTAATAGAGTATTTTCACCTCCTTCCTTTTTTAGTAATAGCTCAGTTTTGAAACTAAAAATGATTTATTTATATATTATTAATATTAGCACTTTAAGCTCATGTCATTTTTTTATTACTGAATTGATCAATTCCATGTTATATAACACACAGAATAACCCAGAAAATTTTAAATATATCTTTACATGTTATAGTTTTCCTCAGAAATATCTATTGTCCTTATTGTTCTTCAAGATCTTGAACTTAGTCTAAGATCTTGATTTATTTAATTTCTTTGGTTGATGTCCAGTGGTATCACTGCTTACCACCACAGCATTTATTCTGACTAACAACACTGAATAGTCATTGTCATGCTACTTTATCAGTCTAAAAAAAGAGAAGAAAAAAAGAATTATAGTCTGCTTAAAGTGACAAAAACTCTATTGCAAGCTGTTCCAACTTGCAGCCCACGGCTACCTGAGACCCAGGACAGATTTGAATGTGGTCCAAAACAAATTTGTAAACTTTCTTAGAACATTACGAGATTTGTTTTTGGAATTTTTTTTTTAGCTCATCAGTTATTGTTATTGTCAGTATATTTTATGAGTGGCCCGAGACAATTACTCTTCTTCCAATGTGGCCCATGGAAGGCAAAAGATTGGACACCTCTGCTCTATTAAATAATAGATACATAGCGACTAAACCATTACATGATATCAAAACTTTATCTAGCAATATAGAAAAATTTCCTGGATATCTGTTAACAAAAAAATGGTAAAGTTCTTATTTATGGAACTAATATTTCACTCACTGCATTTTAGTTTAATTTTCAAAGAGAATAGAACATATTAGCTGTTATTTAAATTAGCAGAAATAGTAGAAAAAATATATCAGGCTACTTACAGTGACCAAACATTCAAAAACCTTTCTAGAATTTTTTTTTGAACTAGCAAAATATGAGTGATTGAATGGCAAAAGCAAAGCAAAAATTGAGATATTGTGTTATTATAATAATGATATCAATAATACTACCATTTAATATAATTCTCAAAACAAGCACTGTTCCTATTTTTACAGATAAACTGAGACACAGACAGGCTAAGTACCGGTAACTTGCAAAGGGCCAACTCATTACTACCTGCTGTGCTAGGGTCAAACCCAGTAAATCCAGCTCTGGAATCTAACCTTTTAAGTGCTATGCAGCCTCATATCTGTACCACAAAACAGACCACAGAGTATATGTGAAAATATCTTGCAAGTTCCCTAGTACATAATATGTTTAGTGAATCAAATCCAAGCTTATCTTTAAAACTCATTCAAATCAAAGCTCCTTTCAGTGGTACAATCTACTGTGGAGATTTTTTTGTGACCAAGACTACTCCATAATTTCTGAAAATAACTAGAAAAAAAGTTATGGTTGGAAAAATAAGTAGTTGAAGAATTGTAGTTTCTGGAGTGATATGTAAACTGCTTGGAAGTCATCACTCATGTCTTCACCAGACAAAATACAAAAAAAAAAAAAAAGAATCAACAACTCTTCTTAGACCTATTAGAGAACTGAGGTCTATGAGCAAACTAGTGCCCCAAATCTGAAAAGAAAAAACATACCCGTATTTTCCGGCGCATAAGACGACTGGGAGTATAAGACAACCCCTAATTTTACAGTTAAAACATAGGTTTAGGCCTATATTCGCTGTTTAAGACTACCCCCCACTTCCGAGGCTGTAGTCTTATAAAGCGAATATAGGCCTAAACCTATGTTTTAACTGTAAAATTAGGGGGTCATCTTATACGCCTGGTCGTCTTATACGCCGGAAAATACGGTAAGTAGAAAAAGTGAACATTCCAGACCACAAAATTCATTCATTCAAAACCTCAGGCCTTGGCTCAACCCAGAGCTCAAACTATATCACAGAAGCTATTTTCTTTTGGTCCATTAAATTTCCTCTGTGTAATTTCATTCTCAGATGGATTTCAAGAGGGCTGCTAGAGGTTCCCAGGTTCACAGACAACCAAAAATACTGAGATTCTTTCCCTACTATTTGGAACAAAATTCATTTTATTTCATAATTCTAACTGGCAATGGTGGCCATCTTTAAACCCACCATAGTAACCTCAACAATGTATTGTACCGTGTGGATTGGAGCTATGTCCATTAAAGGCCATTGGAAACATTATAGAGAGGAGGAAGAACTGTATGATCTTTGGAGGGAAAATAGTTACATTTACCAGGACAAGAGTGTTTGAAAATAGATGTCCCAATATGTAATTGAACTAAAACATCAGGTATATTTTCCTATGCTGTACTCAAATAATTTGCTCATTGTTTCTTTCTATATGGTTTCTAATATATTTTTGGAAAATTGAACTAATTTAATTAAACCACACTAATATAAAAGAACATGAATTTATATAAACTGAAGAGCTGAATATTAGAAATTCCTCCCAACTGTACAATTCTGTAGGTAATAGAATTACAAAAGATTATAGTAATACACTGGTCTTTCGTTATATTCTTCAGTGCAAAATGAACAATATTTTAAACAAGAATAAGCAGTGATTGTTCAAAATATGAAAGGGTTTTTTCCTAGTGTATTTGATTTTAAGTTGACAAGTGAATAGAGTTTTGGTTCATTAGTTTTCTAGCATTTTGTCATAATGCTGACACATTCTGTTGTGAAAGTTCTATACAACAATAATAAATCTTTCACACACAAAAAAATGTGGAAGAGCAATTATAAACTCTTCAGAAACATCTCTTGATGTTTTTAGGATAAGATTCACATTAGCTTTACCCTTTTACCCATTTAGGCATGACCTTTTTATATTGAAAGATTATATCAGATTACTGCACTTCAGGGATGGCTAATTAAAACATTTTACAAAATGCAAGAAAATAGGGAGAGAGAGAAAGAGAGGAATGAAAAATCAAGGATAAACATATATTTTGTTTTCTACGTTTTAATAATCAAATTAAACATATTTACATAAGACCTTCCCTTGATCCTAAAAGGAGCATTCTGAATTAGAATAAAATCCTAACAAATTTTTAAAAATAACTATCCTGTCTAAAGACTAAATTCCCCAAACATTTATAAATCTCAAAAAAAAAATCAGTGGCTTACACTCAAATAGCCATGCTACCAAAGCATAAAAATTAACCAAATCTATAATAGGTAAACATTATAGGAAGAGCGTTATTAGCAAAGTCAGATATTAATGTCAATTATACTCACATTATCGTTTATAGTTATTTGCTCATTATGAAGTAGCCTTGATTTATTGACATTACCAAATATTTTTTGTAAAGCATGGATTGCACAGTTTTGTTATATCTTATAGAATTTCCAGCTGTGTTTAACTTCACTTCATAATGTCAGTTTTAAGGAACATAACAGGGCTCAAGTAACAATTATATTTCATAATAGAAATATAAAATAGTGCTGGCCCTTAAATTTATGTTTTAGAAAATTACATCTTGATAATTCAAAATTATACAATCAGTGATTAGAGTCACCTGAAATTTACTGTGTTCCAAAAAAGGTCCCAGTTAAGATTATAGATTAAAATTCACAGTGTTTAGCACTACCTGTATGGCTGGCCACGGAATACCATAATTATTATTTTTTTACAGAGGCCACTGTATGGCTCTTGCATTTGCTCCTCTAGTACTTTCTGTGCCCTCCAACCAGCTTTGTTTTCTAAACTTCCATTGTGCATGGAAAACAAACAACTATCTTAGTCCATTTAGGCAGACCACTATAACAAAAATATCATAGATTTGGTTGCTTAAACAATTAACACTTATTTCTCATGGTCTGAGAGCAGGGAAGTCTAAGGTTAAAGTGCCAGCAGATTTTGTGACTGGTGAGGGCCTGTTTTCTGATTCATAGACAGCTGCCTTTTTGCAGGGATGGGTAAGCTCTCAAGTCTCTTTTATAAGGACATTAATCCCGTACATGATGGTTGCATTCTGATGACTTAATCATCTCCCAAAGGCCCTGCCTCCTAACATCATCATATTGAGAGTTAGAATTTCAACTTATGAATTTGAGGATTTCACAAACATTCAGTCAATAGCAATAACCAACAACTGTCTATTTTTCCTGTTGGACTCTATTATGTGTAGAAGAGATGGAGTTATGCTATAGTAACAGCTTCAGGGAGTTGATACTATTGGAGAATGCACAGAAAGGACTCAAGGAAATATGGGTATACAAATAATCTTACTAAATTTAACTAAAACCTTACTAAAATAAAATACAAAGCCCATGAGTTAGGCTTTATCAAAATAAACTTCTAGTATAGCCTCTCACTATTTAGTGAATGAATTTAATAGAATTCGAGGGTAAAATCATAATCATCATTCCATAAATAATATTTAGTAGAATACCAATGTTTCACAATTATAAATACATATTCTAAAAGCAGTCAGTCCATAGTCAAGTGTTTTAAAATTAACTAGGAGTATTTTCTACATAGCTGTTGATGAAAAAAAATTCCAAAGATAGGAAGTAGTAGCAACAAATTAAATTTTAAAACTTCAGCACAAAACTAATATATTGGATCACAGAAATTTTTTCAGAGCACTTATTAAAAATTTCAATGGATATTAATGTTCCATGGTATATAATTTGAGATATTCTGAATTAAAAAAAAATACATAGGTGTGCTTTCAATAATAATTCTTTCCACCAGCTTGGCAGAATTTCTTTTTTATTAAATTTATTGGGGTTAGTAAAATGACATAGGTTTCAGGTGTACAACTCTACAATACATAGTCTATTCATTGCATTGTGTGCTCACAGCAGGGTATATTGCAAAGGGCAGCCAAATGTTTTCATGGAAAAGAGTACTGGCCTCATCAAGAAATATGGCTCTAGGAAAGCCGGGATGGCTCAGTGGGTTAAGCGCTCACTTTGCAGCGCCAGGGACCCAGGATTGGACCCTGGCCCCGGCCCGTGCGGACCCATGCGCTGAACTGGGGAGTTCCCCCAGTTCAGTTCTCCCTCTATCTCTGTACCTCTCTCTCTCTCTCTCTCTGTCAAAAACAATAAATAAATAAATAAATAAATAAATAAATAAATAAATAGATAAATAAAATAAAATAAAATAAAATAAAAATATGGCTCTATCATTGACCTCTTGTATAATTTTAGACAAATGGTCACACTTCTATAAATTTAATTCATCAACCTGTTAAATGAAAGTTTAGGAACTTCCAAGGAAGGATGATATCTAACTAGCCACATAATTTTTAGTCTGCCAGATGTCTATTAAGACACTAAACAAAACAAAACTGAAAGAAATGCAAAATTGATTTGTCATCTTATTTTTAAATAAAACAAACTTTCTACTTTATAAAGTTAAAGTATAAATTGAATGATTTCTAGAGTCTTTTTATATCCAATACTAAAGGAAATAACACATTTCAAACAACTGTTGATTTTGAAAAAAATGTTTAATGATTAAAGTATAAAAAGCTACCTTTTAGTATATTGTGTAATCAATCTCTAAATTGTTTCTTTCTTTTTTTAAGACTCTTTTGAAGTGTGCCATTTACCAGTGAAAATATACTCAATTTCTTCAAATTTAAGACATTATCAAATATAAGAAACACTTTATTTTTTGTACCATAAATACAAAACATCTCTAGTTAAATTATAATATATCATTGACTGAAAGATGCATACCTACTTCAGTGATGCTAACACATGGCTCCTTTTTTACTGGGTAACCATGAATGCTTCAAAATAACAGTTATAATAACAAAGTCAAATCATTAATTCAACACCTACACTTAGCACTGAGAAAATGCAAAATTAATACTTTTACTTGTGTTGATCCATGAACCTGATAAAGTTAGCTACAGTGGTATCATAGGACCTCCTTTCCAAAGTAAACATCAAATTAATTTAAATCATTATAAATTAACAATTACTTGTAGTCTCTTAATGTAAATATATTCACAAAATCTAAATCATATATTATTTAAGGTTAAAACTATCCAGACCTCCCCATAGCATTTAAAATAACACACTAAATACTTAAAGGACTATAAGGCCCTGCGTGCTTTGGCCATCGCAGGGCTCTTAAACTTGGTCTCTCACCTGCTCCCCTCTTGCTAACTTTTCCAAACACCTCTTTATAACCCTCTTTATAACTTAATAGAGTTCAAGGATCAACATAGGCATACATTTCCATCTTCAATCTTTGGGCACTGACTATAGGAACTAAATCCATTAGTGTTTGATTCTGCTATTCCTATACAAGGAACACTTCTCTCCCAGGCCTTGACATCCATCAGTTTTAACATTTTTTTATAGCCTTATAATTTGCTCCAATGACTGACTCTTTCTCCTAGAAGCTTTCACTAACCACTTTAATTAGATCGCATCTCTCCATTTGCAGACATTCTCAATTCCATTGCCTTATTTTATTTGTTTTGTGTACTTTTTTTACTATCTGAAATTATACAAGAACCATTATATCTAATAAAAAGGTGATGCTTTCTTTTTTCTTTAGCACTTATAGTTCTTTCAAGAGCAACTAGAATTACGTGGCATTTCACTAATGGATGACAATTAAATAGGCTTGGATCACTGAAGAAGATTCACAAGAATCAAATGACATTGCTTACAAATTGGCAGTTCATTAGCAAACAGGAAAACACAATAGCATCAAAGTCAGGATATACATCACAGCCAAAAGCTGCCTCACAAAAGGTTTGCAATGGGCAGGTGAGAGTGCCATTGTCTTCCCTCTATACTAAGAGATAAGGATGCAGTTCCTTCTTTCAAATTGGGAACCACTGTTATGTGTAAAAAATACCCAAGAACCAAGATGCCAAAATGAAGTCTGCTGGCATTACTCCAGTGTCTCGACCATGGGCAAATTGTCACTCTCACCAATAAACAACGTGGATAAACTGGTACCAGCTGACTTGCAACTTGGGATCCACGGCTACAAACCAATACTAATAACGGTACATTTCATTTCCTGCCTATGGATTAGTATCAAGCAGGGCATTTCTTATTTCAGTGGAACAGTTTTGGTTAATCTCAGGATTATTGAAATTAACCTACCAGCAGAGGCACATAGTAGAGAGAGAGAGAGAGAGAGAGAGAGAGAGAGTTGAATAAGTTAATCAATCTTTACTTCAAGCTTTTTCTTAAGATTAAAAATTTTTAGCCTAATTATCTCTACATAGAAGATAAACTTGGCTATTTTTTATTCTGGTGGCAGAATGACTAACTGCCCACAGAAAGTGATGCTTCCCTTCCATAGAGCAGAGTACTTGCTGGGGAGCAACTTTCCAGTTTAGGGTTACACTTCCAAACTCTCACCAAAAGAACATGAGAGAATGTAATTTATGCTGTTTCTCGGCTAAGTTAACTAAGAAACAGGCCTGGTTTCCCACCCTATCTTCTCCCATGTGTTTTCTGGATTTAGAGGGCACCGAGAAATGAGGGGATGCACAAATCATAGTATGGAAACTGATGCTGACCTGAAACACCCTGATACTTGTGTGAGAAATGAATCTCCATTGTGCTAAGTCGCTGGAATGTTAGGATTAGTTATTTACCATAGCTAGTGTTTCCTTAGCCAAAACTAGTCCAATGAGAGAAGGACACCAAGGAAAAGGCGACCACTCAGCTACTCTTTGATGATTAGCATTCATGTATTTGCAGAATTATAGCACATTAATGTTTCATTTAATAGCTGACACTTAAATTTCAATTCAGCAATCCATTTTTACATAATTTACTGGGCACTTGTCCCAAAAGCTTCTCTTGATATATTTTATTTAATTGGTAACAAAATGTTTTATGATTGCTATTTGCTTGCATATGTGCTATATTTGATGTGTTCAAGATGTTTTACAACATAAACTGGAAGAACAGTCTCATATTTCTGGATTCATGCTTTATACATTGAATATTAACAAAACATTTAAAAATGAGTTTTTCACATTTTCTTTTTTTTTTTAAAACTCTTGTATTTAATTTTTTTTATTTTTTATTATTGTTTTTGACAGAGAGAGAGAGAGAGATACAGAGACAGAGAGAGAACTGAACTAGGGGCACTCCCCAGTTCAGCATATGGGACCACACAGGCCGGGGCCGGGATTCGATCCTGGGTCCCTGGTGTTGCAAAGTGAGTGCTTAACCCACTGCGCCATCCCGGCTTCCCATTTTTTTCACCTTTTCAAAAAGCATGTTTTCACTCTGGATTTTTCCTCTTTCTAAATGTAAATACTTACTTTACGTAACATACCATTTGGAATGTGTTAATAACCTGCATTTTATTTTTCTCTAAATACCCCAGTACAAGTTGAATATTAGGCCTAGTATAAATCCAATACAATTTTCTGTTGATTTGTAGAGATTTGCTTATTACATGTTTACTATGATTGCTCTCTTTAGCCATTTTTTTAATGTGAAATTTGTATTCTTTTAAATCAGTGTTGTTGTTTTTTTTTAATTGTTTTTGACAGAGAGAGAGAGAGACAGAGACAGAGAGAGAACTGAACTGGGGTCGCTCCCCAGTTCAGCATATGGGTCCCCATGGCCAGGGCCAAGGTTCGATCCTGGGTCCCCAGCGCTGCAAAGTGAGCGCTTAACCCACTGAGCCATCCCGGCTTCCCCATCTTTAGCCATTTTTAAAATAAGTTTTCTACTTTGTAACACAACCATTATTTAATTAATTATATGTAAGCTAGTAACGCCAGACAATTATACAATATATAATTCATTATAAATGAACACTACTACTAGGTTATCAGTAAGGATACGCTCATATTTCTAGTTACAGTGTTTTATATTGTATAATGTAGTCACAACAAATAAATCTAACTTTTGAAAATGCAGTAAAAAGAATATTTTTGCTTTTAGATGACTTTTAATTTCTTTAAGTAAATATTGATAATCTCAGTAAAGTCTTTTGTGTCTCTAGCTCTGTTTATCTGTCTAAAATTATCATGAGAATTTGATGTATATAATTTAGTCACAGATAAAACTGCTTGTTCAATATATTATTAAAAAGAAGTGTAAATATGCATGTCATAAGTGTTTTTGTTTTTGATACTCTAGTGTTTAATGGAGTAAAAGTGATATCTTTTAAGATTAATTTCTTGTATTACTTGAAAAAGAAAGTGTTCCTGTTCTCTTTTTTTATTTTATTTATATCTGCCTCATCCATTACCCGAAGGCATTCAGCAATGAGATTCTGTTAAAGGTGGTGACAAAATAATTTCTGTTAAAGAAGAAAAGCAATCAAATTTTTTATACGTGCATTTTAGTTTCAAAAATTATCTGTCAAATAAAATTGCAGTTCTTGAGAATCTAGCAAGTGCCAAATATTGAATGATAATGTGCTAGTGTTTTGTTTTGTTTGGTTTTTGTTTATTGTAAATATTTACTTTATTGTTTTTGACAGAGAGAGAGACAGAGACAAATAGAGAGAAGAGTGAGGTCCCAGAGCAGTCTCCATAGTTGTACATCATCAGCTTTCCATTTCTGACATAATTTGATTCCACACAGGTAGGTGGGGGGGGGGGGGAGGTCAGGGCATGAAGGGCAGGGACCCCCACATGGGAAGCTCACCCTGGCAAGAACAAAACTGGGAGCCACACTCCAGTTCAGCATATGGGTCCACACGGGCCAGGGCCAAGATTTGATCCTAGGACCCCAGGCCTGCAAAGCAAGCACTTAACCCACTGAGCCATCCCGGCATTTCTTTATTTTGTTTTGATTTTTTTGTTTGTGTCACTTTGATTTTGCATCACAGTGCCTTCTAAATTGATCTATTTTAAGGACCTACTTATTTCAGTAGAAGCAGAGTGAATCAAGATACAGACCACCTTGCCTTTGGTATATATTTTGACCAAATGTAGTGAAATTTCCTTTGTGAAAAAATCCACAAATATGCAGAAACTTTTGTTAAACACACATATACAAGGGCTATCTGGAAAAAATGCAGCCATAAATGGCTGTTTTTCATATTACATAACTATTCTTTCTGGACAGCCATCACATGTGTATGCACACAAAGGACGTGTGTCAAGATATCAGCAGAGGTTTCTTTCAAATAGAGGAATTTAGGAAGATTTTGTAGATTATGAACACAATTCTTTAAAAATAGTTATTGGAAAGTTATTTAAAGTCATCTATAATAATCAAGATAATAATCTTAGTATTTATTTTATTAATGTAATTAAAATAAATACAATATAGGGTTAATTCCTATAGAAAGCTTTACAGTTACCACTGAGTATGCAATTTTCTTTTAAAGTTAACTGATTTTGCTTTCTTTTCAATATGAGTTTGTGATTGATTTATCTGTACTCTCTCAGTCTCTGTTACTTCATTTGCTTTTTGATTCAGGAAGTGCATCTTAAGTTATTGCCTTTGATAGGCACTTATCTTAAAAGTAAGGCTCAATCTACATGACTTTGAAATGTTGGTGCCCAGTAGCTCTAATGTTCCAATAGCACTAGATCAATCAGAAATAGTCAAATAGTCAATTCAGGGAATATCTGTAACAACAGCAACTGTCCAAATTCCTTATTAATACTAATCATAGCCCTGGGTCATACATTGCAGTTGTTACTTTATCCACACTCCTGATAAAACTTACTTGACTTTTATGAAAAGGTCTCTACAGATAATCTTAATGTGTGTTGATAGATAGCTGCTATATAAATATGGCAATGTTTTTTCTCTTTATCAACAACATGTGTTCAAATTGCGACAGATATTTTTATGGCAGGCCAACTAATTCAAATTTATAGAATATGGCTTATATTTTTAATGAAAGCATTGAGTAATTTTCTAAAATCTTAATAATAGTATTTTTTTAAGTACATTTAGAGACAAATATGAACTCAGACTCCGAATACGGTATAAGAGCTGCATGAGTAAGGGATTATTCAGAATTCAGAGTGGTGGCCCATAAATTGCAGGCTGTGTTTGGCTTATTGAACCAATCAATGCAAGAATATTTTTAAATGTAATAAATTAACAAATGCAAATTATGATTTGGAGAGTTATTTGCCTTACATAGTTTTTATCTATTAACCATCACATTCATATAATACTTATATAATCTCAGTATAAAAATAAGTTCAATTGCAACTACTATATAAACCATAAATTAACAAATTATGGCCACTTTTCCCTTGCATCATACAAATGAATCAAACCCCACATCAAAATGTTGTGTACCATGTCAAGAAAATGTCATGAACATGACATCTAAGCACATTTTTATGGAGAGTAATGCATTTTCCCAAAGAACTCTCACAGTTCTCTGTTTATAGGCAATAAACTGTTTGACTGTTACTAAGAAAACTCATGGTATTTAAGCCCTAGGATCAGTAGGGAGGAAAAGATGCTTAAGGAGACATTTACTTCTGAAGCATTCAAACTGGACCATACTGAAAACATCATTTAATAAACTTATTAAAAAATTATTTATACTTAAGAAAATAAAATAAAATTTAGAAACAGGGATACCAGGATAGCTCAAGAGGTTGTGCACTGCCTTGCAACAATGAGGTCCAAGGCTCGAATCCCAGCCTGGCCCGTGCAAACCAATATGCTGAACTGCGGTGTAACAGGTTACTGCCAAGATGGCAAGAAGATTCACACCTTCCATGCAGAAGGCAACCACTTCAGTTCCCACCCTTTGCAGCTCCACATCCAACAGTGTGGAATAAAACTATCTCACAACTAATAATGTACAATTATGGAGATTGCTCTGGGCCCTCTTCCTTCCCTCTCTCTCTCACCTTCTCTCAAACAATAAAATAAATCTTAAAAAAAAAAGAAATATATTTATTAATATTTTTTCATTGTAAAATAAATAAGAATCTTAAAATTTTTAACAATGAATTCAATTCTCATTATTTTTCCATCAATCATTTTATTATTCTTTTTATTTATTTTTTTAAGATTTATTTTATTGATTTTTGACAGAGAGAGACAGAGAGAGGGGGGAGGGCCCAGAGAAGTCTCCATAGTTGACATTAGTGTTCCATATAGTTTTACTCCACAAGTGGGCACAGGGCTGCGCAGGGCAGAAACTGGGCTGGGGGCCTCCCACATAGGTCCCGGCAAGAACTGAACTGGGGGCACACCCCATTTCAGCATGTGAGTCTGTATGGGGCGGGGCCAGGATTCGATCCCCGGTCCCCAGGGCTTCAAAGCAAGCGCTTAACCCACTGAGCCATCCCAGCTTTCCCAATCATTTTAAATTTTTTTCTTCTTCTTTTAAAAGTTAGATCTATTTTTCTGTCTATATATATTTTTTTTATCCTAGGACATAATTCTTTGTCTTTCTCATATAATTTTAACAACGGCACTCTGGGCCAACCGCATTTCATAACTAGAGCTTCAAAAGAAAGCCTGAATCTAGTCAAACAAAAAAAAAGCTAATGTAGCTTGATATACATTCTACAATATTACAAATTATTGATTAAAGAAATTGTACATAAGTGGGGAAATGGGTATTTTTGAGGACTTTTCAAAGGAAGCCAAATAAAATAGTAGAGCAAAGAGAGAAGAAGAGAGGAAATAACCAACTGGATAAGGGTGTGAAACATTTAAATAATAAGAAATCCAAACATCTTTATTCAATAGTAAAATAGTAATTAATAGAAAATGTGTTAATTTTGATACTGCTGTACATATACAATAAAGTTGAATAATTAAGTAAATTGATGGTGGAGATGGAGCTTGGCTTATCATTTTTGGAGTTTATAGATAAGGAAGAAGAGAGGTCTAGAATGATCCATATGGAATTGGAGACATCACATTTAACTTAATATAGATACATATGGCTATATAGAGAAAGATGTATAGATAGGTAGGTAGGTTAGTGTGTGTGTGTGTGTGTGTGTGTGTGTGTGTGTGTGTGTGTGTATACATATACCGTATTTTCCAGCGTATAAGACGACCGGGCGTATAAGACGACCCCCTAATTTGGGTAGTCTTATACAGCGAATATAGGCCAAAACCTATGTTTTAACTGTAAAATTAGGGGGTCGTCTTATACGCCCGGTCATCTTATACGCCCGGTCATCTTATACGCCGGAAAATACGGGTAATTTTTTTTTTTTTTTTTGCTGTCATCCAAGATGACCTAGAAACAACCACCTCAGTCATGGTAAAGACACCTAGCACCCTGATCTTAGTTTCTAATAGCATTCTCCTATAAAAAGTTTCAGGGCTTTTGGGAGAAACGGTAGAGTCTGGGACTAGGGCAGAAGATCAGCCTGGAGTATCTTATAGTGCCAGAAAGTAAGGAGGTGCTAGAAGGAAGGAAGGAAGGGAGGAAGGAAGGAAGAAAGGAAGGAAGGAAGGAAGGAAGGAAGGAAGGAAGGAAGGAAGGAAGGAAGGAGAGACAGACAGATAAAGAGTAATGAAAGGAAAGAAAAGGAATCATGAAATAACAGGTGTGTGTCAAAGGGACATAGAATATAACTGAAAGAACTTCCAATGGCAGAAACTGGAACTGGAACTAGAACAAGAAAATAAATAAAATATTTCGGATTAATATCCACAATACAATAAATATCCTTGAGTACATACTTTTAAAAATAAATTATTGAATAAATAAATAAATCAGGGAGAGAAAATAAGTCTCTCATGCAAAAGTATAAATAATTTTGTGGAGACTCTGCCCTCAATCCTTAAAATATCACCACTTGTACCCCACCTTTTCCCTCAAATATATTGGTTTGCTCTAGTTACTAATTATGTCATATGTCAGCCTGACTCACTATTCCAAAAACTTGACATAGAAAAAATGGTATAAAAATAGTAACATGATGGCCCCTTTGGTCTTATAAAGCATCTTTATTAGTATAATGACATTTAAGCTTTCCAATAGTTCTATATACTCTGTAATATATCTACTATTTTATAGAAAAAAGTGATTGAAGTATTTAGATGTCTTAGAATGTTTGACTTAGTCATAACTCAGAACTAGTTATTCTAATTTCATATTTAGTACCGTTTCTACCATACCTATCAATACCACACCTTGATAAAATCAATCATCAACCCCTTGGCTTAAGCCACATCTGTAAGTTCCAATATATAGTAGAACTTACATTTACTTCCTAAGAGTAAATGAATGTATAAATAGACACTCCTCTATATAACTAAGCTCAAATTGAGTTTGAATCACATATACATATTTAACATATATATTTTTCTTAAATATACATGGAGATATATAATTAAGCATAAAGCATATTCAGATACACATTACTTTTATATATCTGTATGTATATACATATACACACAGACACACATACTTGTATATGCAACATCATGATGTTCACATAGATTGCCCTTTTAAACAAAATTTATATTTTTCTAGTCTTTTAACTGCCTTAAAAATCTTGCATTTCTATTCTTTATGTTAAAAGATTTTTACCTATTTTATTTTTAGTTTCAATATTCTATTTCCTCTACTTTGTAGATAACAAAACAGCTTCTTTAGGAGCGCTATTAGCAATTAAACGCAAAGGCTATTTAGATTATGGTCATAAATCTATTCAAGTTTTTAGCCCACTATTTACATATATAAGGAAAACAAAGAATAAAGAATTGTCAAACAGTTGTATGGAATATATTAGTAGTCATTAAGGCAAATATAAGAAATCGTGGTTCTTAAAAGTCTAGTAGCCTATAAATATTTAATTTACTGCAACCAATTTTTCACTAGAATGACTATATACCTCAAATGTGCAATATAATTGGTTAAAAAAAAAGAAAAAAAAATAGCTTGAACTGAGTTTACTGACCTTGTCATAGCCTAGGTTAGTGAAGAAACCAAAGGTGATTTATTTTTTTCTTGTTTAGTGCCTGATCTGAAAAAACATAACAGAAAGGGCAACTCAATGTCAGGTATATTAATTTTTAAATAGGTATTTTGTAAAATGCTGCAATACACCTTTTAAGTGACAATTGACAGCAAAAACATAATATTTCTATTCAACACTATGCATTCATTATGATTGCAAAACTTATTTTGCTAAAAACAGTTTAAATATATCTTCTGTTAAATAATAACCTTCAAGGCCAAAATATTTTTCTGAAAAAGAGTATTTATTGAGCCATAAGCTAGCCAGAAAAAGGACCAGGTCCTGGGGCAAGTAGCCTAACCAACAGAATCAAGGCTAGATAAAGAAGACAACCGTGTTGCCTTCCTGGAGCTGACAGGGCTCTTTTATATAATAAATTTGGGGAAAAGCGATGTAAATTGTTTTGAAAGAATTTTCATTGGCTATAGGTGAGAGGGTAGAAGAAGGTGAAGAGTGGCTAATTCTGGAATAGGCATATAGTCAACAAGGAAGAAGTATTCGCTGCTTTGGATTGGCTGTGGCAACAGTCCCAGAAATTTTGGGGTAAGCAGAATATGGTGGAGTCTGGTGGTTGGTTTTTTTCTCTAGATAAGACCTGAAAGAGCTGCCTGGAAGTTGATTTAAAGTTTCAACACAGGAATGTGAGTGGTCTTTTGCTGGCTTCTGCCCAAGTCTCTGTTAAGGGATTAATGCTCCTTGTCTCATGTCCCCATGCTCTGGCCTGCTGTAATTTAATTTAGGACATCTCAGAAATTCTTTTTTCTTGGCACCTCAAATTGTGTTGTGTGTTTTATCAAATCACAGTACTTTTTTTCTGAGACACTGAACCCACTCATAGAGAGCTTTGGCATCAGTACCTTGATGGCATGACTGGCTGCAGTAGCCAGACTTGTCTTTGAGAAGTCTTCTTTTATTTATAATACAGTAACCTTCTTACAGTTTTTCATAGTGGAAAAAAGCAACAAGGTAAAATAAAATCAGAAGTCTGACAACCTCTGTTTGTTCAAAAGAGACTGTGGAGAATATAAAAGGCCAGTATCTTTCTTATTGATTGTTTTAACAAAAGCTGGACAGATTCTCAGGGTCCAATTATTTTTTCTTTTCCCTCAAGTCCTTCAATCTTGTGTCAATGCTTTGAAAAGATTCAGGTTCATAGCAATTGTTCTCCAAGTCACCCTTGTCCATGTTGAGATGGTATGGGATGTGGGAAGCCCTTTTAAAATAGGAAATGTTGGATAGTATTTATTTTGCTTTTACCTCATCTTTTAAAAATTAGGTTCATTGTTTATTGGTGAGAAATTCTTTAAAAGCTGACAATAAGAAACCAAAGATCAAGAAAAACATTTGATTCAAATACACACACCTTTTTTCTCCACATCTCCTACATTCTGCCTTACCCCAAATGATTATATATCAGAACATTGATCAATACAATAGTCAGGTCTTTAGCATGCTAAAAAAAAAACAACAAAAAAAAACTACAAATAAAAATAATTTTAAGTAGAATAATGCAAACTGAAATAACTCAATTTCATTTACCCTAGGTTAAAAAAAAAATTGAAAAATTAGCTCCAACATGCATCCACCATGAACAAATAGTAAAATTTTAAATTCAAGATTCAGATATTTAAATGTTTGAATATATTTTAATGTTTTAATGCTTGACTTTACAATCATCCTCTGTTCTTACTTGAAAATCTGACAACACAAATTGTAGAATTCTATCCTTCCCACTGTCAGTGCACCTTATCGCTGTATTGGTGAAAAATTAAGAGCTATCTGAGAAGCACAAACATTCTTAAGTAGCATGTCCAATTTATTTTACATGTGCATGTTAGTACAGTAGCCATAAAAAGATAATAAAAATGTGATGTTTGGTCTATTTGTAATGGATAAAGTAAATGACCCCCTGCCCTCAGAATTCAGAGAATTGTAAAAGAAAGAGCCCCAAAGGTCAGGCTTGGAGTTAGTATGTGAATGAGAAAGTGACAGTTCCTCAGTCTTTGGTCCTTGAGAGAGCATCCACTCTGGTGCTGACTCCTATCACAAAGATTAAAACTCATGAAGGGAGGTAACCAGAGGTCCCTTCTACACCTCGGAATATCACCTACATGGAAAGACGTGGAATAAAATAGCAGTAAGGCTCAGATCAGATGGCAGGGTGCACAGCCTTTCTAAAAGAATCTCAGAATTAATCATTCTTTCCATAAAGAAAACATAGCATCATAGGAATGTTTAGTTGCTGCCTGAATATAGCAGGAATGTCCCCAGTTTTCTCACCTTCCACCAAAGTGTCTGTTAGAATAAGATAAGGTACTTCAAGAGTTTCCAGAATCATTTTCCAGGTGAAGTCTGGATTTATGTTTCAAACCACACCAAGATCTTTACTGTGTACCCTATGGGTTTAGTGTGTTGCTGGGAAATGTCAGGTGAGTAGCCATATGAGACCTGTCAGCAGCATCAAAAATGTCCACAAGGGAGAAAAAGGCCTTCACAGAGGAATTAAAATAACATCAGTCTCAGGGACAATTTAGTGCACTGAACTCCCTCTGTTCCCAAGCTCTTTCTCTCTCTCGCACAAGATATCTGGACCATCTGTGTCTATGCATGACTTATTCACAAATTGCAATTTTCTTCCATTAAGGAGTTTCTAAATCAGCTCCTGCTCACCTAGTTGTGTATGACACTCTCTAGGTCAATCCCAGGTGGTACTGGGTGGCAGGTGTGGCTACATCGGGGTAGGTAATGGCACTAGCAGTATTCTTGATAGTGGTGAATATTTATTGATTCTTTGTTCTGTTCTAAAAAATATACTTAGTACTTCATATTCATTGAATTCTCACAGCAATCTTGCAAGATAAGCACTCTTTTTTATTGAGGCAAATAAGCCACATTACTTTTGTTTGCTTTATATCACTTAAGGAATGAAAGAACCTTACATTTCTGACCCCATTGCTTAAGTTCTCTAAAGATCTCTCGTGGTTATCACTACTAATTATTTAGTATATATGCTGCCACCTTATTTTTTTCTCCATCTATTGCTCACTAAACTTTCATTTTTTTCCCATGAATTATATCCATCTAAAAATTTTCCTTAAATAGTTCAAACCACAGCATAATTTTTTCCACTTATGGAGATCAATATAGCACAAAATTGTGTGTTTGTGCTATCTGAAAATAATCCAGCCATAAATGCCTCTATTTTTTATATTAAATGACTAGATACTTTCCAGACAGCCCTTATATATATAGCCATGTAACCGTTCTTGTTATATTGACAATGGCTGGGTTTTTTTCCAGAGAGCCCTCATAAATATTATATATTTTTCCTTCCTTCCTTCCTTCCTTCCTTCCTTTTTCCTTCCATGCTATAGGAAAAAAAGCTATGCCTTATAAGTCTACAACTTGTTTTTATACTTATTTGATCATAGGCATTTCTCTAAGGTGGTACAAACAGATTGACCTTATTTAAAAAGGAACAGAAATACCTATTATTTATAATATAGATGTACTGGAATTGTTTAATCATTCCTCCACAGATACACAACTTTAAATTTCAAGTAATGCTATAATTAATATATGCATATAGATCATTGCACTTTTTGAGGGATATATTCCTAAACGTTGATAAACTCTGTAAAATGGAGCAGTGATCAAGGTTCTCACCAACAGTACGTAAAAGAGCTAATTTTTCCTTAACCTTAGCAATGCTGTTCCTTTACTTTTAAAAATTCCACTATTTCAAGTTTCATCATTTGGCTTTAGTTTGCATTTTTTTCATTATTAATGATGTTGAATAGTCTTCATGTGTCTTGAGCATTTTTAATTTTGTACTTCTTTAAACTCCCTAGAAATATCCTGTGCCCACTTTTCTTTTTTGGTGCTGGGCTTATTATATATTATATTTCATTTCACATTTGTTCTACATCTTTGTTATTTTATATTTGCTTGTACTGTATTATACTATAATAAGTATTTTTGTTGTTTATTGATTTTAAATAAATGTTTATTTCAAATGACCAATGTCCTCTGGCACACTATGGAAGAGAGGAAATTACAGAAAAAGACCTTTAAAATACTAGCAACTCCATTACATTTGCTAATATTGCAGTTTGTTTAGAAAAACAGATTAACAATCTCTTTACACAGCTAATTCTTATTTTAAAGCATTCTTAAACATCACAGATGAAACATGAGGCTACTCTTTTTTATTTTTATTTTTTTGTTTTTTTAGCAGCCACCATAACTGTTAATTTACTTTCAGATTGCATTTTCAAATTTCTTTGTATTTATAAAAAGTACATGTCAACAGACCAGAATTAAGAAGGTGACAAACCGTGAAGAATTAAAAGTTCTAATTTAACAGATGAGCAATTGCAAATAACAAAATCTCAGACAAGCACAATCTTAATGAAAGGTGACATGCTGGAGATTCTTTATTTTTTATTTTTTTGTTCCTTTTCATCAGTAACAACAAATTAGTTTAGGAAGACTTACTGAAATGCTGTGATGGTGATAACCAGCTCATAGCATGTGCTGTTAGCTTTGTTTTTTGTTTGTTTTCTTAAATCATACATGACACCTCTTTTGTACTAAGTAGATATTTTCTTTTTTTTTTTTTAAGTCGATATTTTCTTCATTCAGAAGAATCACAAGTTGTTCAAGTACACACTAGTTATGTGTTCTTTCTATCCCATGCTAGTCTTCTTATGGTTCATACTTCTAAAAACCTTGCTTTTCCTAGAATGCAGAACTGGAAAGAATAGCATGGGCATATAGAGTAAGGATAAAGTTTTCTGTGTTACAGAGTAACATTTTGTAATTAATAAAATAAAGTAAAGATCCTGTCTTGCCTTGCAAACATAGAGAAAGTGATAATTCAAATTGGGTGGAGGGATTAAATGTAATTAAGAAATGGAGAAAATTAAATGTGGTTAAGGAAATTCACTGAATATAAGAGCCCATAGACATGTTCTTTGTAAATTTATCAGTGCTTCAGATAGATGTTTGCTGACTAGAGAAATACATATTCACCTGTTTCTTGCACAATTTGAGGGCAATAAGAGCAAAATATTCATAATTTTAATGAACTTTGTGTGCATAGCTTCCACTTAATCTATCTATAAGTTCATACCTGTGAGTGCTCAGCTTTTCAGCCCACATTCTGATTTTGAACATTTGATTATGCTTTCCTAGTTTCCCTTATTTTCTATTCAAACAGTTTTGATATTTTTAAAGGAGATTATAGGAATTAATATAAGAAAATAAACTTCCAAAATACATCTTTCTATTTATTTATTTAAATAAAATTACAGTTGAAAGCTTTCTTTATTTTTCTTTAACATACACCTAATTCCTCTAGATTTAAACATATATTTATGGTTAATCTTGAAAAATATTCTAATTAGCATTTTATAAAAATAATAGTATTCTAATTAAATACTTGTAAACACATTTTATTTTATATATATTAAATATATTATATATGTACTTATGTATTTTAATATACAAGGGCTGTCCAGAAAAAATCCAGCCATGTCAATATACAGAGAAATGTTACATGGCTGTATACTTTCTGGACAACTTGTGAGTGTGTGTATGTATGTGTGTGTGTGTGAATATAAATTTGTGTTATCTAGCACAATAGTTCTCAACTAAAGGGAATTTTGTCCTCCAATATATTTTGACTTTTTCTGGAGACAGTTTGGTTGTCAGAACTGGGGAGTTCCTTTGGCTAGTAGAACACCTAATGGGTAGAAGTCAAGAATGTTCCCAAAGATCCTATAATCCAAAGGGCAGCTCTCCACAACTGAGCGCTGTCCATGTCCAGCGAGAATGTCAATATTGCTAAGGGTGAAATATGCTTCTCTAGACCACCCATTTCCATCTTACTGATCATGAAAATTTAGCCCAGATAACTTCCCATGATGAGATATATAATTAAATTTACCTAAATTTTAATCTGTGTTCATTTTTCAAAAGTTATGACATTGTACAGTCATAGGTGTTATAGAATGATTGGAGATTAAAGAGGACCATGGAATGGTATATAGATGGGTATAGTTTCCTTGAGATTAATATCACTAATATTGTAGAGATAATTAGAAAAACTTTGCTAGGATTTGAGGTAACAAGAAAAATTAACTTTCAAAAAACATTAACATTTATGTGTATCTCAAATACATAACAATTTAAGAAATTATAAAAATGTCAGTACTGATTGAAAGAACCTACCAAAAAAGTTTATCAATCAGCTAAACATTAAATTATTGAGGCAGTTTTATCTGTCCAATGCCAATTGTTCAAGAAGATTTGATGTCTGTGAAATAAAAAATACAATTAAAATAGATTATCTTGATATAATTCTGATCAATGAGAGTTAAAATCTTTACAATATCTTTTATTAAAATACAAGAAGAACTTCATTTCTGCCCACTTCAATCATTTTTCAAAGACTTACTTGTTTAGAGCAGTTTTAGGTTCAAATTTTTTTAATTGAGAAGGTACAGAGATGCCCTATATATCTGCTATCCCCTGATATGCACAGCCTCCCCCATTATCAACATCCCCCACCAGAGTCGTACATTTGTTTCAACTGGTAATGAATTTGCCTTGATATAAGATAATAATCCAAAGTCAATAAATGACATTAAGTTTCACTCTTCCCCAAATATTAAAAAAAATAATTATATAGCACTACTTATATATAACAAATATTATTTTAGTGTAATAATTTTAATAGTTAATAAAAGAAGACAGGCTTAAAATGATAGAGAAACCAATGGAGAAATAAAAGGTAAATAGATGAACAATTGAGGACAACTAAAATGGTAGGTCTGGGAGTGCCTCACAAAGTAAACAAGAGCGGTCAAGAGGGAGTTGTGAGAAAAATTACCCTAAGTTTGTATACTATGAAACTTATATAGTTAATTGATATACCTAATATAAAATGTACTTGGTAAAGTCTGGGAGAAAGATAAGTGAAAAATATTGTTTCTAATCACAGAAAAATTATATCATCCAGTTATTATTTAATACATTCTAATATATTTATAGGGGTGTCACAACCATTCTATTAATATTACCCTAGCTGCATCACATAGTTTTAATTGTTTTTTATCTTTTGAAAACATTCTCATTTTATCTTTCATCATTGGGTTGAGAGTGGTTGCCTATACCAATCCACAACTCTGAATTTGTGGACTGTATTCCATTGCATAAATGTTTACAAACTAGGCTTGTATTTCTGAATGCATTTTTTTTCATGATAAAACTTGCCAAACAGCAACTAAGACACATCACTACTACTGTTTTTCACCCTCTTTCATACAGCAAAAAATTTCTTAGGTTCATAACCTTCCCTCCATTTTACCACAGATAATAATTTTACAAATATTTTACCATGTACTGTCAACTTCTCAGTCTCTGATAGCACATTTTTTTCCATCTTCCACTTGACTTTAAACCAATGACATTTATTTTGAAGTTTGTTGGTGGTGGTTTTACTGTTTTCTTGCTTTTTAATAGAAGTAATTTTCTTCCAGTATAAACTTACATAACAATCAGACACACTAGATAAGGCTACAGTAACAACCCTCAAAACTTAGTGGCATTAAAGAGAAAAATTTACTTCATGCTGCACATAATCTTGGGTCAGCACAGTGATTTGTTCCATGTCAATCTCCCTCAAGGACCCAGACTGATTTGAAACATCTGTCATCTGAATCATCATTGTTCACTGTAGCAGAGGACATCAACATGAAAAATTGAGCATTTGCTCTTGAATTCTTCATCCCAGAAGTGACACATGTCATTTCTATTTATATTTACTTGCTCAGATCAATTCACAAGACCATATCTAACTGAATGAGGACAGAGAAATAGAATTGTATTATGTTCTCAAAAGGAGACCCTGGAAAGAGATATGGACAGAGATAATGTCTATCATAATCTACTGGATCTACACTAAATGTGAGAAAGGGGATTGAAGGAAAATCCTCAAAGGATAAATGAAGTCTGAAATGGCCCAAGAATTATACAAATTTGTTTTCCAAAACTTCCTGCTATAAATAATATATTTATATAGTCAGAGACCTCTACTGTACCAACTTCTCTCATCAATACAATAATTTATCAAATGTTTATTGGATATTATTTTTATATAACCATAATACAAAAAATGATGGTAAATAAAAGTAGTAACATTTATACCATAGTTTCACTGTTTCACCAATGACCACAAATAATAATGTTCCATAAAGAAATACAGAATTTGCATTATATGACAAAACTAAATTTTATTTTATGAGCTGCATATTGCAATATAATTCTAAATAATTCATTCCTGTCTGAATTAAGAAAGTCTAGTTTTACTGAAAATCGTATTTAATGGGAGACATGGTGCAACTTATTCCTCTATATCAAGAAAATATTCTTAGTCAAATAAAATCACCCGGGCCTTACAGTCAAAGGGCTATGATATAAACTCTTATTCTATTGCCAGGCTTCATAAATATTTTTTGCTATTTCTTAAAGTTTAAATTGTTTTCAAGTATAAGAAACTAGAAATATGTCAAATAATATCACTTTATCAGTCTTATCCCGATTTCCCAAAGGATTAAAGAACTTGAATTTATTGGACTTTCATTGATTTTTAGAAAAGGCATAAAGTGTCACCTTAATATAAGTGTAAAAATTAAAAAAGAAAATAGTCTTTAAATTATTCTAAGAATGATAACTAATAATCAGCATTTTCTTCAGCTACTATTATTGGAAGGAAGGTGAAATCTCCTACTTGACTCCCTTCCCCAAGTTTCTTGTTTCCCTACCTGAAATCATTAATTCATTCAACAACTCTTTACTGAGTACTTTTGTATGTGCAAATATCCAGTAGCATCTTGGAGATACACCCTTCACTGAGCAAATTTTTAACTGAACAGACATTTTTTTAAGACTCATACTATATTAATAACAGTACTCTGACAACAAAACAAATTTGGTGAGAAATAAGAGTATAATTGATGTAGAACTTGAAACAAAGGCTTCTCTGAGATAATAACACTAAAAATAAAAAAATTTTATTTAGGCAAAATGTTGGAAAAAGAATATCCTAGGTATAGGGAACACCGTTTGAAAGGTCCTACTGTTAATTTTACCAATGTAGGAAAGAACCATTATCAATACAAGGACAACAATGAGTGACTAAGTCCTGTAAAGCTTTATAGACTGAGGTATTTTTAATATTTTACTCTGGGTTAAAATTCCCTGGATATAAAGTAATCAGATTTGTTTGGTAAATAATTAATGAAGATATAACAGAAATAATGGGCTGAGACCAAAGAGAGTAATACAGAATACAAATGGAAATGCTATTTAAGAAGGGCTCAGAGATGTCTGAGAGAAAAGATAGTGTCAGGAATTAGGATGACAGCAGTAGAATCAAGTATACAGATTTAAAAGCTACTTAATATGTACCCTTGAAAATTCTTGATTTATACTGAAAGAGGGAGAAAGAGAATGTCATTCAGAAAGTCCAGTTCTGCAACCCAGCTAAAAAGTTGCAGCATTACATCTAGCTTTTTCTTGATAATTCACAGTTCTCCATGAATGCGTCCATTGC
>PVKE010007422.1:0-50764 GCA_004027555.1 Craseonycteris thonglongyai | reverse complement strand
TAATTGTTACCAACCAATGTAACCTCATCAAATTTAACAATAAATTAAAAAAAAAAAATGCATTATATATTTTGATAGCAAAAAAAAAAAAAATTATTTATCTGATGTACTCAATTTTGTAATGATACAAGCTATAGTAATAAAAAAATATTACCCCTCAAAAAAAAAAGAATAGAACATTTAGCTTGAAAGAGATAAGACTCATGGGGTTATGATAGCTGTTATTTACTATTTGTATGCATACCAAGTGGAAAGGACTTAGACTTACTTTGCATATCAAGTGATAAAAAAAAAAAAGACTGATGGTGAAAGCTGCCAGAGACTTTGACTCAATGTAAGAAAGAAATGATAATGAGGGCTGGTTAAAAATAAATAAATGAGTCCCCCACACTGAGAGGGGTTCAAAAGTGGCTGATCACCACTTAGCAGGACTGTTAAAGAAAGGATTCAAGTACCTGTTGAATGGCTAAATAGGTGACTTTTGCAGTTCCTTCCAATTGTTTTATTTCCTCATTCCATTTGAGATAATATTTTCAAGAATCCTTTAATATACTTTCATAGATAGATTACAACATGAGGTGGAATATGTTACATGACTTGTATTAAGAAACTAGTCCACTGGGAAAGCTGGGATGGCTCAGCGGGTTAAGCGCTCGCTTTGAAGCCCTGAGGATCGAATCCTGGCCCTGGCCCATGCGGACCCACATGCTGAACTGGGGTGTGCCCCCAGTTCAGTTCTTGCCGGGACCTATGTGGGAGGCTCCTGGCCCAGTTCCTGCCCTGAGCAGCCCTGTGCCCACCTGTGGAGTGAAACTATATGAAAAACTAATGTCAACTATGGAGACTGCTCTGGGCCCTCCCCCTTCTCTCTGTCTCTCTGTCTGTTTCTCTCCGTCAAAAATCAATAAAATAAATCTTTAAAAAAAATAAAAAGAAAGAAACTAAACCAGGCAAGTATCATTGCCCTTATTTTGTAAATTCAAGAATTTTTTGACAATGACTCAGTGTGTGCGCTGAACTTTCAGAATACTGGTTTCCAAATACCCTACCTATACAATATTCTACCATGTGGGGGTCATTTCAAAGGAAACTTTTAATTAGACTTTTATTTTTTTAGTTGTTAAATTTATTGGGGTGACATCGGTTGGTAAAAATTACATAGGTTCCAGGTGTATAATTCTACATTACATCATCTATGTGTTGCATTATGTGCTCACCATGCTGAGTCAGTTCTCTTTCCATCATCATATAGTTGATGTCCCCTCCCTACTCACCCCTCCCCACTTACCCTCAGGTAACCACTAAACTATTTACTATGTACTTGAATTTTTGTTTCTTTGTTACTTTCAGTTTTAGATTCCACCTATAAATAGTTATATGTTTCTTGATTTTTTTTCAGTCTTGACTTATTTTGTTTAATATGATGATCTCAAGGTCCATCCATGTCACAAATGGCTATATTTCATTTTTTCTTACTGCTGAATAATAGTTAAGTAGTCCATTGTGTAAATGTACCACAACTTCTTTATCAAATCATCTATCAAAGGACATTTCAGTTGTTCCCACACTTGGCCACCAAGAACAGTGCTACAATGAACATTGGAGTACATATATCTTTGCGAATTATGGTTTTCAAGGTTTTGAGGTAAATATTCGAAGAGGGATTTCTGGGTCATATGGCCATTCCATTCCTAATTCTTTGAGGAATTTCCATACTTCCTTCCACAGTGGTTGTACCAACTTACGTTCCCACCAACAGCATATGAGGGTTCCTTTTACTCCACAGCCTCTACAGCACTTATTATTCCTTGTCTTGTTCATCATGGCCATTCTAACAGGTGTGAGCTGGTATCTCATTGTGGTTTTAATTTGCATTTCCCTAATTGCTAGTGAAGTTGAGCATTTTTTTCATATATGTGTTGGCTGTTTGTATGTCTTCACGAGAATAGTATCTGTTCAGGTCTTCTGCCCATTTTTTATTTTTTCTTCTAAAGATTTATTTTATTGTTTTTGACAGACAGACAGACAGACAGACAGAATGGGGAGGGCTCAGAGCAGTCTCCATAGTTGTATGTTATTAGTTTTCAACATGGTTTCATTCCACACAGGTGGGTGAGGTCATGAAGGGCAGGAACCAGGCTGGGGGCCTCTGGAATGGGAGGCATGTCCCCTAGAGCCAGGGGCCAAACTGGAGGGCAAGAACTGAACTGGGGGCCTCCCACATGGGAAGCACCCTCTGGTTCAGCATATGGGTCCAAACGGGCCGGGGCCGAGATTTGATCCTCGGTCCCCAGGGCTGCAAAGAGAATGCTCAACCTACTGAGCCATCCTGATATCCTTCTCTTTGGAAGTTTAAACCTTTACTTCCTCTCCTTTTATGTTTTTGTTGTCCCAGTTTATCCCTATTTATTTGCACTTTTTGTTTTAGGTCCAGAGCTTCCTTTAATACTTCTTGAAATGCCAGCCTTGTGATGACAAATTCCCTGTTTCTGTATGTCTGAAAAGGTTTTTAATGCTCCTTCATATCTAAAGGATAACTTTGCTGGGTAGATGATTCTTGGTTGGTAGTTTCTCTCCTTGAATATTTTGAATACTTGATTCTACTCCTTCCTGGCTTGTAGAGTTTCTATTGAGAAATCTGATGATAGTCTGATGAGCTTTCCTTTAGAGGTTATGGTATTCTTTTCCCTGGCTGCCTTGGGGATTCTTTCTTTGTGTTTGACCGTTGATATTTTCAGTATAATGTGCCTTGGAGAGTATCTGCTAGGATTCAGGTACCTAGGGGTCCTGTTTCCTTCTTGAATTTGAGGTTCCTGTTCTGTCCATAGATTGAGAATGTTCTTATTTACTATTTGTTTGAGCAAATTCTCTGTGTCCATCTCGTCCTCTGCTCCCTCAGGAACACCTATTATTCTTATGTTACTCTTTCTAATGGAGTTAGATAGTTCTTGTAGAGAGCTTTCATTTCTTTTAAGTCTCAGGTCTCTCTTTTTCCTTCTGTGACATTTCCAAATTTCTGTCTTCAATTTTACTAATTCTTTCCTCCATCTGGTTGGCTGTTTCCTATGCTAGCTTTTTCATTTTTCACTTCTTTTATTGGTTGTTTATCTCCAGAATTTCTATATATATTTTTTACAGTTTCTATTTCTTTGTTAAAGTATTCCTTTGTACACAGATTTCCTTTTGAGATCACTTAGCTCCAAGTAACCTGCCAATTTTCTTTGATCTCTTTGAGTGTTTTCAGAATTGTAGTCTTGAATTTTTTGTCATTTAGATCATATATTTCCGTATCTTCAAGTTCCTTTTCTGGAGAGTTTTAGTTTTCTTTCTGAGCACCTTTGTTCACCAGGGTACTCATTGTTGTTGGAGTGTTTCTCTTCCTGGGCATAAAGACTTTTCCCCTGGTACATGTGAAGAGATCTTTCTTTCACTTCCCAGGTGGTGTTGCTACAGCATCTTACAGTATTTTCTCGTGGTTATTCTATTTTCTCATAGTAGGAGACTTCTTAGAAGGTAGGCTTCTCTTTTAGCTCAGACATCTTGGTCTTTGTGCACCTTCTCTTTGGACAGATATAGTGGGCGATGGGATTCTATGCTTCTGTGATCCCACTGTGGTCAGCAGCTGCCCCACCCGTGCTTCAGTTTTCCTGGATTGACTTCAGCGTGAAAGCTGAGGGTGAGGTTTATTGGAAAAGGCACAGGTATGTTTGTGTCACAGGGTAATGGGGGGTTCCTGGAAGCAGCTGACTGAATGTAAGCACTGGACAGAGATGGGGTGGGGAGAACCCTGGGAGAGGAAGGGGATACAGCTAAGTTTTGTGTCCAAAGCCACGTGCTCCGGCTAGGGCCCTACCTCATTGAGGACCACTCCACACTCCAGCTGCCAGTGCATTCCTCCCGTCGGCACTCTAGCCACCAGCATACACTTTGGCCACCCACTTCTTACTCTGGTCACTGGCCTCATGTTCCATGGGGGCACATGGTCCAGCGTCCTGACCCATACTTTGTCAGCTGGACCCACATTCCGGTCACCTGTGCCACTCTCAGGTTGCTTCCTGTGCCATGCTATGGCCGCCCACCCCATGCTATGGCTGCTCTCCCCACACTCCTGCTGAGGTGTCCTGATATAGCCAGCCACATCTGCTTCGGCCATCTGCCAGAGTTCCCGCCACCTGTGACTCTGCTTTTGTCCATTCTAGGCCACCAATCCACCCAGAGTCATTCTGTACCTCTGCCTATGCTCCCACACTCCCATCTCAGTCTCCTCTGTGCTGGTCTCCAGGTCGTGTTCACTGTGGAGTGTTTCTGCATAGTTCCCTTCCCTTCTCTCACGCTTGCCTCCTTTTCTCCAGCTTTAGGTATTTTCTTGCAATAAGTGGGTCTCTCAGGTAAGGCTGTGTATTGCTTAGGGAAGTAAAGTTAATTATAATTCCTTACATTTGGATGGTTCTTCACCATTTATAGTGTGGCCAGTATTATCTTGCAGATCTGTTTCTTTAAGTAATTGCTTTGCCAGAAGTTAGCTTGCTATTGGTAAATGAAGGATCAATAGCAATATAACTGTGAGAGATGTAGGTGAGGAACCTATTAATGACCCCAATGAGTTTCTTTCATTTGTTGGAAGAAGTTGGGGTGAGAGATAAGGTAGCACATCCATGGAGGGATTGGGCAGGGGCAAGGCTACCTGAGATACCTTTATTCACCTATGTTCCAGGATAGCCTACTCTCATTATCTCAGTGCAGTTGTAATTTACTTGAATAGGAGGTGGCAGAGTGTGTACTTGATCTCAGACATCAAACACCATAGTTTTAAAAATAGTAAATGGTGATGTCAGCCTGATTTCAGGTGAGCTGAAAGCAAAGAACAAGAGAAACACTAATGAAAAATTAACTTTCTTCACAGAATCAAGAAGGTTTAAAGATGTCCAGACCTGACTTAGGTAGGAGCTGCTGCCAGACAGCAGACCCTCCCTGCCCAATTCTCTGCAGACATTACCTGCCTTGGCTGGTTGACTTTTGCTCCTGAAGACAATAATAATCGAGTAACATCCAAGTAACCACCTTGGGCAGCTAGGAAGAGTGCAGTGGCTCCATCCTGAGAGATAGCAAATTGAAAGTATTAAAAAAAATCATCTTTCACATTTATTAAAAAAAAATACATTTTAAAATACATACATTTGATACAATTTTTCATTTCCATCTCTCCCCTTTTTTTTTCACATACATAGTTAGTGTTTTATTCTTTGAAAAGCGTTTCTATAACATCACATTAAGGCCAGCTAAAAGCTAAGTTTAAAATAGACAGTTTTATAAAGATAAATTATAATGTATACAACAATAGTTCACTCTACAAAATCTTGATCCTGGAGCTTATAATCCATCTAGTTGTAGCATCCATGTTTTCCAAATATCCAGTCCCCATTTCCTCTGTCTGCATAGGTTTCTTCTCATTAGCTGCTTTCTGCTTTTGTTGCATGATATGAGTACATCCCCTTTTTAACTAGATTTTAAAATACATACATTTAATACAATTTTCTATTGCAATCCTTTTTCAATGAAGAGCTAATAAATATTAGTTAAAAACAAACAAAAAGTCTATTAATAAACATGAAAAACTAAACAAATCCCCCAAACCTATTTTGTGGGCTTTTATAAAACAGAAGTAAAAAAGTGTTCTTTAAATTAGATCTTTCCTACTCCTTTCTTGTTCTTGACCCCTTATCTATGTCCTCCCAACATGTAGTTTCTCCAAGCTTTAAAATACACAATGCTTTCAGACCTGTCCTAGTAAGAATATCCATAAACTCACTCCCTGTCAGTCCAGCTGACACCTATAACATCTATATAGGCAATGAAGCAATCCTGTGTAAAAGTCCAAAGCTAGTGCTTGCTTCCAATTTTTTTTCTTCTTTTTTTGAGAGAAGGTGAGAAAAAGAAAGAGAGAGAGAAAGGGAGAGGGCCCGGAACAGTTTCCATAGTTATATATCTTTAGTTGTGACCGTTTCATTCCACACAGGTGGATGTGGGGCAGGGCGAGGTGGAAACTGAACCGGGGGCCTCTTGCATGGGAGGTGAGAACCTTTGCTGCTGAGCCATCCTGGCAGTTACCAGTTACACTGCAGTTCAGCATATGGTTCTATATGGGCCAGGGCTGGTGTTCAATCCCTGGACCTCACAGTTGCAAGGCAAGTGCTCAATCTGCTAATCCTGGCACCCCCAACCTTCAATTTTCTTTAGTTTTATTTTTAACTGGGTGTTTATGTCTTCTAATCACTTCTGTTTTCTTGAAGACATGTCATTGGGTAATTTCAACAATACATGGGTCAGCTGAGGGTATGCCTCCTCCCAAGCTGCTCACTTGACACAGCATTCACAGAACACAGTGAGCTTCATTACTTTAGAACTCAGTGGAAAACCCAAGCACATCCTAGTGGAAAACACCTAGCTAACCCAGCTAATTACCACCTTCCCATCAGGAACACTAACCACAAGTTAAAATACAAAGCACCTTTCCCTACAAGTCCAATGATGGGGAGGCTGCTGGATTTCCAGTGGGTGTCAGTTGAGCTGACAGACTTCCCTCAAGGCTATCATTAAAAAATTAATCAGCCTGTATAGATTTTTAAGCAACTGTTTGATATGGGGACAAAATTTTCAGTTGCTCCTTACTGTGTTGCCACAGAAAGTCTTCCATGTCCTTAGCAGCTGATACAGAAACTTACAAAGTTTCTAAAATGAATATCTATGCATTGAATTTTTTACTGTGCATCACAAACTACTGTTACAAAAAATTTTCAGGGATCGCTGACAGAGATTTTCCACATTTCATTTGTTTTTACTAGAAACATTTACATTGGGCTGTTTGGGTAAGGGTAAAAGTCAACAGAAAATCTAAGTTCTAGTTCATGCAATTTTTTGAGTCACCTTATAACAGAGATGACTTTACTATGGTAATGGGCTCTCCCCCAAACTCTTCATTTCTAAGATTAGGTGCCACCCCAATGCGTCTTACAGAAGAATATTATCCAATAGTACAAATTCTATACCCACTGTCAATTTGGATTGCTGAATATTAATGGTAATGCTATAAAAATCACAACTTATTTTCCTTTCCAAAGACTTGGGCTTTTTCTATTCAACCTACACAAACGCATACTCACTCATACACACTCTCAGATATAGCCAAAGAAACAGTCAAAGCTGGAGACTTGTATTTCTTAGACTTGGCCACATGTCAGACCACTTGTTCAAACTGTGCCCACAGAGATTTTGGAAGTGGTATTTTTTAAAGCTCTCAAGTTGATTCTAATGGGCAGCCAGAGTAAAGAATCACTCCTTCAGACCATTATCAAATAGTTCAGTCATGCTACTGGAAATGCTGCAGGATCAAAGAATGTTACAGATTATGAAGTGCAAAGAGTAAGGCTAGTTGCTATGTACTTCAAAGAGGTCTATGATTTGTCAGTTAACTGTGTAAACTCTGACAAGGGTATTCAAATAGAAAAGTTCACACTTACACATCTCATTACATATCTATGATGGTATATAGTGCCCTAGGCATAAAGGATAAATGTCTAGTGGTAGGATGGCCTAAAATATAGTTCCTACATAATTCAAAACAGGAATTCTGCCATTGTCAAGTCACTTCATATCCCCATATTTTATTTTTTCCTACAAAAGTAGAATTACATTTGCCATAAATCCTATGGAATTACATTGACAATCAATGAAAAGAGCACTTGGGAAATGTACTAATCTCCATTTAGCTGCAAACAAAGTCACACTTACAATGGATGCCTTTGAAAGGTCAATGGTGTGCATGTATTTCATAAGTCTTTATCTATATAACCTCACTTCTCTTCCAAATAACTTGATTTCTTCTTTTTTTGTGCTCTTTCTCCCAAATAACTTCACAAAATTTATTTTGTTTTTTAGCAAGTCCAAATGCTGGGTTTGTCATGTTAGAAATAAATATGTACCTCATGATTTTTGAAGATTCTAATTGCACAGGAACATGAAATATTTCATATGCAAGAGATTTAAAAGGGAAGAACAAAGATGGGTAAGTAAGACGGGTGTCTGCACAGAAAAATATCATCTAGTTAACTATACCCTTTTTCCTTGATGTCAGATTAAAGTCATAGTGTTCACTAAAATAGTTCTGAAACAGGCACTTCTGGCATCCAAATTCAGAATGCAATGGTATGTGCAAAGAAGGAATAAGCAAATGTCTCCCTAAGGTCCCCTTGAAATGCACTCACATAAAGCTGGTCATGGATGTTGGCTCCATGTTTCAGCAAAGTGTCCACCACTTGTCTGTGCCCATACTGACTGGCAGCCAACAGGGCAGTGCCCCCATCCTAGGGACATACAAAGTATAAACACATTAGAAAGTGCAGGCACAAATCTTACCAAATAGATGCTCCTCACACAGCAAGAACTTTGGAAAAGAATGTTCCCATAGATAATAACAAACTCACTTTTCCTCTTTTATCCCTCTTTTTCTTTATAATCATGTTGGAATCTTAAGGACACCATTATGTTGTACACTTGAATGACTTGCTTGAGATCTATTGCAGCTGTTTGACTAAGTTATTATGATTAACTTAGAAATTTCCTGGGTCTACTAGACTTATCCAAGTGATCACTTCATAAGTTATATAAATGTCTATTCACCATGCTGTCCACCTCAAACTAATACAATATTATATGCCTACTATAATTGAAAAATAATAAAATAAAAATATTAAAATGAAATTTTCCATTCAAATGCAGAATCATCTATTTACCTCTCAATCAAGGAAACAAAGAACAGAAAGTCTGTACCAATCAGTTCTGTCTTAGAATTACTAGAATAGCCTCCTGTGGCTTCTGGCCAAAGACCCTCATGACAAACACTGGCTTCTCCCTGTGGTTCATCCCATTGTAGGTCTCTGAGATTCAGATGCTTTTATAGGACAGCCCTCTGGGGCCACTGCCTTCATGGGACAAGATCTGCATCCATTAAAAGAACGAATAATTACAGCATATTCCATGTGCCTCTCACCATCTCACTTAGAATTTTCCTTGAACATGGGCCAATTTGTCCAAGTCTCTTTTAAAATGTGGGCCCTAGAACTAAACAGAGCACTGTGAAGTGGATGTGATCTGATGTGGAGTGGGACATTGCTTTGTTCCATTTACTGTGCTTTTACTGCTGTGGCCTAAACCAGAATTAGCTTTTATGCCAACCACATCACGCTACTGACTCACTGATTTTGTGGTCAACTGAAAGTCTTAATGGTTTTTCTCATGTGCTGCAGCTCATGCATTATCTTTTCCCACCTAGGGTTGTTGCATGGTTGGTTCTATGAATTGGTATGTGGACATTTGAACAAATTATTTTAAAAATGCAAGAATATGTAATCTGGTTCTAAAATACAAATTACAAATATAAGATGGCATGGTTTTTAAATTTGGGCATACAGTGTTTATTCAAAATATCTACAATCCTTGGAGCCCATCCTCAGATTTGGTAGGTGCGGTGTAAGCCCTGGAAATAAGACTTTTGACCAGTCATGTAAGGTGACTGTGGTGAGCACATGGCAAATGGTCCTCACTTAGAGAAATATTGCTATAAGAACCCCAGTGTTCACAGGCAGGTGAGATCCTGAGGGATTCATGTGGCTGCATAAGGCTTCATCAAGGGATGGGCTGTGTGATGAGGAGAGCTGCATTTTAAAGGGTGGGGAGAGGAGGAGAGAGACTAGAGGAATGAGGTGGTGATGAGGGTGTGGAATGGGTGGGTGGGCATCAATAAATTGCTTAACAGCAGCCATGAGCACCAACATTTCCAAGTATTGTTCTGTCAGTTTCCCTAGTTCTTTGCCTAATGAGTTTAGAGAAGAGATAAAATATGATTGTCACATAAAAGCTTGTGTCTTTAATTTTTTAAAAATATATTTTTGGGGATACAGATTTAATGACAATAAGAACAACTGTTGATACAAAGTCAGTTTTGATGACAGATCATATTAAAATAAAACTCAGAGCCTCCTGACACTCTCTTCCCACGGAAAGGTGTCTCAGACACCTGCAGCTGATCAAATGGAAATATGTAAAATCTCTCCTCCTGGGCTGCATGTTCCATGGATTTCTGGCATGGCACAGGCTGGCTCATGTAGGAAGGCTTTATGCCAGCAATAACTTGCTAACCAAGATGACTGAAGTAGTCATATGGCCACACATGATCATTTTGACTTAGTTCAAAGAGTAGAGATTTAGGTTTGTAAAACTTTACTTTCTGTTTTTAGTTGTATCACTTTTACAATGAAAAACAAAAAGATAATTAATATAAAATATATACACATATATTTTGGATTACTGTACATTATATTCAGCATATCTGGAGGCATGTATGCAGTCCAACAGTAGATTTCAGAAAAGATAGAAACCTGTCTGATATTCAGATCTACTTAATAGCTATCATTTTAATAGGAAAAAATCCACTGGAAACTCCCTTGATAACAAAATACCACCTACAATGGATTATGAAAACCTAAAAGTTTCCAACTGAGGCAAGTTTTCAGGAATTTTTTTATTATGATTAGGCCAGAAATAAGTTGACAATTACAAAAATGTTATGGCAGTTCAAATTCTCCTACTAAAAACATTACCATGTAAAATCATTTTGTAATACAAAGTTGATCTTTCTATAGTCGATATTCTAATTCCTATGTCTAAAATGAAGAATCAATGACTTCTTTAAAGGAAGAACCACTATTTCTTGCCCAGTTATATAAACTGTAATCATATATTATGTACGGTATTTCAGTGAGCACACCCCAGAAAGTAAACTCCCTCCAAATCACCCTCCTTAGAAATATCTCAGATTCCCTAAGATTAGCTTGCTACTTCCTATCGTATCATTGGGATATTTCCTAAAACTGCACTGGGTTTAACTCTGGGGTGGAAAAAAGCACATGAAAACAGGGAAAGTAAAGCACTTACTACTGTATCTATCCTGATAACAAAATTTAGTATCTCAGAGCAGAAAGCTATCAGTGCAAGTAAGAATCTAAGAAATTCCCCCCAAAATTCTCCAATTGTGACCCAGAGCATAAATGCCATGTTCTGAATTCAATCTCCAGGATGACTCCTGAACCATTACAAGAAACCTTATGAAACTCACCTTCTTAAATTTGAAAATCTTGTAAAAAGGGGAGCACAGATTTGTATTACAGAGGAACAGAAATGAATACTTATGACTGCTGAAATTCAACAGGGCATGAAATCAAGAAAGTTCTCTTACTTTGGTCCTAAATTCAGTGGATGCGCCAAACTCAAAGAGAAATCTTACAACGTCATTATGGCCTTGCTGGGCAGCGAAGAACAGGGCGGTTGTACCTGACTGGAGAGAAAGAGGCTGATTTTAAAAGACATTTTATTACATTACATTTGATTTATACATCTGCAAACAAGCAAAACAATATCCTTGCATATAAACCTTCTAGCCTAGGAAGGGGCTGTATTTGAACTGATCATATTCCTTGGTCCCAGAAGTTGTAAGATGAAAGGAAAATGTGATTCTTGGTGTAGTGGAACGAATGGTGAACTTCCAAAAGTTATGTCTCCATCCCAATTCTTGGAACTTATGAATATTACTTATATAGCAAAATATATGATAAAGTTAAGGATTTTGAAAGGAGCTTATTATGGCTTATCCAGGTGAGTCCTAAGTCCAATGACAAATATCTTTAAGAATGAGGCAGAGTGATATTTGACACAGAGAGGAGGCAGAGGCAATGTGACCACAGAGGTAGAAGTTAGAGTGATGAAGCCACAGGTCAAGGAGTGCCAACAGTTACCAGAAGCTGGAAGAGGTGAAGAATGAATTCTGGACACTGAATTTTCTGTCCTTCAGAACAATTAAGAGTGTAAATTTTCATTATTTTAAGCCACCTAGTTTGTGGAAATTTGTTACAGCAGCCATGGGAAAGTAAAATAGTATTTGAGAAACACTGGCATTAATTCATGTGGGTAAGAATTCTGGTAGAGTTCTGGTTACAAAATTTATTAACCCAGAATAGAAAGGTTCCCATGCAAGAAAGAATCTAATGGGGTTGCCAGGATAGTTCAGCAGTTGAGTGCTTGCCTCACAATTGTGAGGTCTAGGGTTTGATCCTTGGTCCTGGCCCATGCAAAGCCATATGCTGAACTGCAGTGCAACTGGTAACTGCTGGGATGGTGAAGATTCTTGCCTCCCATATGGGAGGCCTTCAGTTGGTTCCTGCCCTGTGTGACCCCACATGCACCTGTGTGGAATGAAACTATGTCATAATTAATGATGTACAACAATGGAGACTGCTAGGGTTCCCCCCACCCCACCCCTTCCCCCCTCAACCCCCCCCCCCGCCGCCACCTTTCTTACAAACAATAAAATCTTAAAAAAAAAAACCCAACTAATTCACTCAAGTGAGCTCAAAATAATTCCCCAAATAGGACATATTAAAAATAAATAGTTTAATTCCATATTTAAACTTATCAATGATATTCCAAGACACAAGTTTTTAGCATCTTTTCTTCCCAGGCACTTTTACAAACCTACTCAAAGACTGATAACCAAGTCACTGTGTAATATAAGCAAAATCACCACACCATTCTTATGAGCAATATATATTTCTCATATAAAGATGGTCTTCACTCCAGGGCTTTGAGCATGGAATGAGGCTAATACTACACTTTCCCAGACAGTGAAGAGAAACCTGCTTTCCATGGCTTACCTGGGAGTGCTAAGGTGGTACGTTCTCACTTAGGTGTAGAGAAGCCAGGAAGAGCATGTCCTATGGATTACTGATCACTCTGAATCTTGTGCTTAAGGATGTGAGCACATGTGCATGTGTGTGCATACAGTGTGTGACAGGATCAATGAGGCCTAATACTGTAGTAGGACACATGCTAACATCTTCCCAGACATACCCTTTATCTTAGGCTATGCTCCCAACCAGACTCCACTCCAGGAAATCACAGGTGACAGGACGATTTACAGAGCCTTTCCGCCTGTGAGGCAGGAGTGATTTTCTCCTTGGTTCCCACAGAAACAAGTAGGAAGCATCTGCTCATTGCTCTTACAGTGGAGGAGGCTGGCTTCCAGAAACCTTAAAATGTACTAAGATGTGGAAGAAACTTGGCTGGAATGGAAAACTTTCATCTTCATAGACATTTATTTTAGAGACTACTAAGGGTCATTTCTAGCTGTTTCTTTAAGAAAGAACTTGTTTTTTTCAATAAGCATTTTGATACATCAATTACACAAATCATATTTATAGCAGTTTGAGTCAGTTTTGGAACATACATACTACTAATTATTGTGTGCATGAATGCAGCAGTCTGTAGACAACAGGAGCTGGACTTTAGTATGGAATGTGAATAGATGTCTTAAATGTGTGGGATTTACTAGTGAAAACCCAGGCTTCATGACACATGAATGTTGGCTCCTTGACTCGAGAGCAGTTCTCTAGAGCAGGGGTGTCAAACTGGTGGCCCGCGAGCTGCATGTGGCCCCTGAGGTAATTTTTTGTGGCCCACCATGCTCTGAAATAAAATGAAAATAGAAAAAACTGTTATGAAGAAAATAGCCTTCCACTAATTTTTGTGGCCCACGATGCTCTGAAATAAAAAAGGCTATTTTCTTCATAACAGTTTTTTCTATTTTCATTTTATTTCAGAGCATCGTGGGCCACAAAAAATTAGTGGAAGGCTATTTTCTTCATAACAAGTTTTTCTATTTTCATTTTATTTCAGAGCATCGTGGGCCACAACAAATTGCCTCGGGGGTCACATGCGGTCCGCGGGCCACCAGTTTGACACCCCTGCTCTAGAGCAATGGTCTTACAGGACCATTAACTTCCAGTTTGTTTCTCTAGCAATCTCTGTGTGTCTTGGGAGCTAACCTAAGAAAACAGTGGCAGGTACCTTTTCAGGAAATAAATATCCTGATATTACAAAATGGATTACAAATGAAGGGTAGAAGTCTGCTATATGGGTAAGTTCCACAGAACTGCTAGATACTTTCAGCTTCCAAAACAAAGGAGGTGAGGTTGAGGCCTTTCTTTGGCTTAGCAGGTCTATTGTCCCAGACTGGCATGGCCCCAGAGGACCACCAGGAACTTACACAGCATCAACCTGGAGCCACACTTCAGTTAAGTCCTCAAGGACTACTGTATTCAATGCACAGTAGTTTAAGTCTTTAAGAACATTAACTGAGCAACTGGAACCAAACAAGTATAAAACCATAAAAAACATACACAGCTAGAAATCAAACAAATGTTTCTCTTCTTCTCCCAGGTTTTGTCAGTGATTCTGAAGATATTTTTGTGCATGTTAAACTTGGCTTTAAGAATAAAGTTTTTGAGTAAGCATATTTAGATCATACTGTTTTTATTAAAGAAAATCTGTCTCTTCTTTAAAGTTAAAATAAATAAAGCCTGTAAAGCAGAGAGGAAAAATATAAAAAGATCAGGGTAATTTTAAACTATAATTCTAAATGGGCCCAAGCATTGTCTTCCAAGAAGAAAATTAGCTGCTGAAGTGAAAATGACCTAAGACAATGATCCAGTGTGATGGAAACTGCTCAGAAGAATCTATCTGTGAGAAGACTGGTTGGATTTGCTGTAGTCTCTTTGTACTGCTCCTCTCAATAGGCCTGTTGATCCAGGGCAACAGGGAATCAGACTCCAGATTTTAATAAATATCCACTAAGTGTCACTCCCCCATGGTTTATGGCCAAGGGGACACCCAAAGGGGAGATGGGAGGGACTTTTAGATACCCCTGGAATATCTAGCCCTTACTCCTGGTGCATCTTAATTTGTTCTACACAGGGATGGTAGTCTAGCCTGCAAGGTGGGTTACATTTCTTGATGGAAGTTTGGTTGGTAAATGGCCCTTTATAAAACAATAACTGTAGTGAAGACCCTTGGATACGAGTGGATCAAGGAAAAACCAGGCACTCTAGTCTGGTTTGGAGCTTGCCCCAGGATACCCATATCAGGTCGAAGTCAGTGTGGACTGAGAGGTCAGGTTCATTCTAGGGAAGACCTGTGCACGTGTCTCCATGAAGGTTAATTTTCCAGGCCTCACGTTGGTTTGAATATATATGTGTGCTCCTCAGACCTGAATCCCAAAGTATATCAGAACACCCTGGCCTCCCACTGCTCCTCTACATTGGCCAATGGATTCTCTGGCCAGACAGAACTCCTGAGACTGCTTTTTTTTTTTTTAAGATTTATTTTTTTTATTGTTTTTGACAGAGACAGAGAGAGATACAGAGACAGAGAGAAGGGAGAGGGCCCAGAACAATCTCCATAGTTGCACATGATTGGTTTTTCCACAACAGTTTCATTCCACAGGTGGGCATGGGGCTGCACAGGGCAGGAACCAGGCCAGGGTCTCACCCCGGTGAGAACCGAACTGGGGGCACTCCCCAGTTCAGCATATGGGTCGGCATGGGCTGGAGCTGGGACTTGATCCTCAGTCCCCAGGGTTGCAAAGTGAGCACTTAACCCACTGAGCCATCCCGGCTTCCCTGAGACTGCTCTTGAATGAAGTGTGGGGATAGACTCATGTTCTAGTCTGATGCACACCACATGGCTTATTTTGGGAGAGCTTATTTAACACCATGACCAGTCAGAGAAGTCCTCTGAAAACATGGTTTTGTGGGGAAGGCTGAGATAATCTAGCAAGTGAGTCTCATTAAGAACAGGTTGGTGAAGGAGGGATGCTGGCATAGCTCAGCAGGTTGAGTGCTTGCCTTGCAACTGCAAGATCTGGGGACTAGATCCCTGTCCCAGCCTGTGCAAACCCATATGTTGAACTTCAGAGTAACTGGTAACCACTGGGATGGCAGTGAAGGTTCTCACCTCCCATGCTGGAGTCCCCCAGTTCGGTTCCCATTCCATGTGGCCCCACATACACCTGTGTGTGGAATAAAACTATGTTACAACTAATGATGTACAACTATGGAGACTGCTCTGGGCCCTCTCATCTTCTCTCTTTCTCTCACCTTCTCTCAAACAAATCTTAAAAAACAAAAAGCAAAACAAAACACAGGTTGGTGACTCAGTCGTAAAAACACAATGATCTCTATGACAATGCTATAAATTCTGTAGCACTTTATCCCAAGAAAGGAAGAACTGATTTAGCTTGGGACAAAATGTTTTGAGTGTTTAAGGAACGTGAGTAGCGGTTTGGTGACCTCCGACTGCAACACATAGCTAAAAAGATTATGTTCAACTCAAGTACAACCAATGGTCAGTTCCTATGCCTTATTTTGGGATATCTGGGCATTAGTGTTACATAGGATAAAAATCAATGATTATTCTTGTCCTTCTAAACAATTCATTGTTTGTGAAAACCTCGAGCCTCTGTCACCTGGGTCATTCTTATTCAAGTGCAAAACCTGACCTACCTCTCTCTGGAGATTGATGTTTGCTCCTTGGAGAATGAGTTCCTTCACACAGTCTATGTGACCTGCATAGGAGGCGACCATGAGGAGTGTGGTGCCATGCTGGATGAGGAGAGACAGATAAACTGTTAGGCCATCGTATGTATGTCAGACAGGGGTCCTTGAGAAGAGGCTGCAGAGATGTAAGCCCCACTCAGGGCATGTCCAAGCACAAAATTTCCCACAGTGATAAAAGTGTCTTATGAATAATTTTATAATGTAGACTATATGGAAAAAAGCAGTGACAAATAGGTGAGGCTGGAATTCTCAATCTAAAATTCACTTACTTCCATTACCTCCAGAAACGCAGTCCAAGTGAATCATGGTCACTGCATTTTAAGGCAGCAGTGATGTAATGGTCTCATTTTATGATTCATATTAAATGATTCCTTAGCCAAAATATTTCTATTAATGCAAAAAGAAAACAAAAAAAAAAGGTGGGGGGGTGGAGCTTATAGTACCAGTTGGTTTTCTGAATTTAAAAGTCTTTATCTTCAAACTGATTCAGGTAGAGATAAAAGGCACCATGATGAAATAAGAGACTACAGAACAGTCAGGAGCCCTGGGGTCCAAGTCAACCTTTGTCATCAACCACTAATGTAACTTGGGGCAACTTACAATTCCTGGGACTCACTTACATAAATGAGGGGGTGGATGGGATGATCACCAAGGCCACTTGCAGCTTTAAGTTGCAAGAACTTGGGGAACCCAGGATGGCTCAGCAGGTTAAGCGCTTGCTTTGCAGCCCCATGGAATGAGGATTGAATCCTGGCCCCAGCCTGTGGGGACCCACATGCTGAAATGGGGTGTGCTTCCCATGTGGGAGGCTCCAGTTTGGTTCTTGCCCCCCATTCAGCCCTGGCTCGAGGGGACTTGCCTCCCTATACAGGCGGCCCCCAGCCCAGTTTCTGCCCTGCATGGCCCCCGCCCACCTGTGTGCAACCAAACCATGTTGAAAACTATGTGGAAAAAAACAATGATGTGCAAATATGGAGACTGCTCTGAACTCTCCCCCTTCTCTCTGTTTCTCTCTCTCTCTCTCTGTCAAAAACAATAAAATAAATCTTTAAAAAAGAAAAAAAGAACTTGAGATGTGCCATCTGATATGGACCTTTCTAGTTCAAGTGTACTTTTGTAGTTTACAGTTTCCAAGGGCTTGAACTTGTAATCTGAACCACCTATGTACACTCAGCAACCTTACAGGAATGGGTGACAAGGCACAGACAGTTCTGTACATGAGGAAGGCTCTCTAGCACAGGGGGATAAATGACTCTTAGAAGCTTTGTATTATTTACACCTATGGGATATTGTGGGAAAACAGTACAGTTCAGTGATCACTGACAGTATGACCCTGGGCAGATGTTATCTAACTTTTTTAAAGATTTATTTCTTTTCATTGTTTTTGACAGAGAGGGAGGGAGAGAGAGAGAGAGAGAGAGAGAGAGAGAGAGGCAGAGAGAGAGAGAGAGAGAGAGAGAGAGAGAGAGAGAGAGAGAGAGATACACAGAGACAGAGAGAAGGAGGAGGGACCAGAGCAGTCTCCATAGTTGCACATCATTGTTTTTTTCCACATAGTTTCATTCCACAGGCGGGTGTGGGGCTGCCAGGGCAGGAACTGGGCTGGGGTCTCACCTCAGTGAGAACTGAACTGGGGGCACTCCTGTTCAGCATATGGGTCCACATGGGCCAGGGCTGGGATTTAATCCTCAGTCCCCGGGGCTGCAAAGTGAGCGCTTTACCCACTGAGCCATCCCGGCTTCCCAGGTTATCTAACTTTTAAAGGCTCATACTCTTCTGTAAAATGGGGTATTAAAAATTTTTAATTTAAATGCCTGATTAAATGAGTAAATGAGATAATTCAGGCAATGTGCTTAGCACAGTAATGTTAGATCTTAATTCAGCAAGTGTTAGATAATAAAATAACAGTTCAGTAAATGTTAGGTTAGCATCTGGCTTTTGTTGACTTCTATGTATGACTGCTAGTTTTGGAAGTCTTATATGCTGTAATAAAAAGTATAGGTAAAGTCAAGAAAAGCTAATGACTTCACAGAAGTGCTTTTTGATACTTTTTTTATGCCTTTTGACCATATTAGATAGCTCAATTTGAGACCTTCAATGTAGGCTGTACTATCCATTATTCAGTTTAACTCCTTCCTTCTTATTTTCCAAGATCACAGTGCCAAACTTGGTATTAGTAACTACTTCTTGAATGTCAGAAATTTTTATTTAGACTGTTGATAGAAGAAACTTTGTTATTTTTTTATTGTTTTTTATTTTTTTTATTGTTTTTTTATTTTTTTTATTGTTTTTTGACAGAGAGACAGACAGAGAGAGACAGAGAGATGGGGGAGGGCCCAGAGCAGTCTCCATAGTTGACATTAGTTTTCCATACAGTTTCACTCCACAGGTGGGCACGGGGCTGCGCAGGGCAGGAACTTGGCCAGAGCCTCCCGCATAGGCCCCGGCAAGAACTGAACTGGGGGCACACCCCAGTTCAGCATATGGGTCCTCATGGGCCAGGCCCAGGATTCGATCCTCAGGCTCTGGGGCTGCAAAGCAAGTGCTTAACCTGCTGAGCCACCCCAGCTTCCCCGAAACTTTGTTTCAAAGCCAGCTGAAATACATAAGCTATCAGAGGTTAAGAAAATTTTATCATAGGTCACACTGGTCTCAAAAAAAAATCAATCATGAGCCAGAATAGCACAAAGCACTTACTTTGGGTATTTAAAAAAGAAAATAAAAATGTTAGGCTTATCTATATTAAAGTGAGGAAAGATAAATGAAATAACAAAAATGCTTCTTTATAAATTGTATTTCAATTCTACGTTATGGTCAATTGAGAAAAAGTCAGAGGTTGGGATAAAAGAGAAAGAATAAAGAAGTGGTATCTGTTGATACACTAAGCTATATAGAAATATTTCCTTTATATTCAAAACCTATTAGCTTGATTGATTTTAATTCTCTAAAGATTAAGGTTACTTTGTTCCATTGCATAAAGTTAAAATGTACCTTTTAAAATGAACTGATTTTGAACAAAGTACATAGTGGATATAAATGTAGTGAAAACCACAACCAACAAGATGGTGAAATACATACATTCATACATCTAAAAAGACTAAAAGAACCTGTCATTGTACATCTTTGTGATAAAAGTGTGTCAGTAAATGAGCAATGCAAAAAAATGTATACATCATGTGAAGACAGTATTATTCTAGGAATTAAAGATGAAAGTTAGCAAATCAAATTGTTGCTGTGAAGTGGGTAGCCTAGAGATGATATGCTTGTTCTTCACAATCCTATTCATTGGAAGAGCTTGGGGCTGGAGCAGTTCCAGCAAAGAGGGTCTCTTGTTGCATCCCAGCAGCTCTCACGGGCATCCTAGGTGATTCTGAGGCTTGGCACCACTTGTGAGCGCAATACTAGCCTAGAGATCATTCATAGCAAGACAAAACCATCCTGGAACTCAGACTTTGTGTTCCAGTGGCATGTGGAGGAGGCAGAAGCCCACCTAATGAAATATCAAGGGGAATACTGTGCTGTACCCAAACACTGCCCCTCAGTTACCACCAATCTTAGCATCCTGTTAAACTAGTGTCTGAAATTATCATCATTTAGATTTGACCCTTTTGGTTAAGGAATCATCTCTCCAGAAAGCTCCTCATAAAATGATTTTTTGTTTTAAACAAGGAGGGGTAACCTATAAACATATTAGTATCTATTCATAGAAGCAAATTTTTTTTACCAAAATAGCTACTGGTCACCCTACAGACAGAGAAAGGCAGTGTGTGAGATCTGAGGGGAAAGTAGGTGCTGATTGGAGGTGACAACTTCTGATGAGGAAAAGGCATTACTTTTGTAAGGACTAGGGACCCTACAAAAAACAGTGCAGGACTAAGAACTAGTAACAGTAGGTTCCACTGTCAGCCCAGGGCTGAAGGCATGAGGGGAAAGTAGTGGCTCCCTGGACACAGGATGAAAGCACTGCTGCAGGGGAAGGGGACACTGGGATTCCCCTCAACCCATACCCCACCCCCATCCTGTCCTCCCACCCTCTGACCCCTGCCAATGCTCCGATTGGCCAAACCCAACTGGAAGCCAGAGGAAAGCAAGTGCACTGGGGCACGCCATGCAATTTAGATGCTGAGGCACAGCGGGGGCTGGGCTGGGGAGGATGCCAAGACATCCCACACTGACGCCTCCAGCAGGCGAATTGGAGCAAACTCTGATAGCTCCCTTGGGCTGGTGGCTGAGCTCAATTACCGTATTTGTGCAATAAAAGCTGGAAATGGCACATCCTGTTTTCAGGAAAATAAGGATCCTTTGAAAAACATTTTTATTTAATTCTAAAATCAAAACATTTCTTCTCTCTCCTCATGAGGTCTTCTTTGTCCCCAGAGATATGAAGTCCTGCTAAGTACAGAGGAATCTTTGCCTGTAGCTGGGCAAGGAGGGTCTCTCTAAGTGATGCCTGTCAGTGGGCAGCAGTGTCTATTTTTAGTTCCCCTTAATTGCCAATGAATGTATTGATGTTTGCAAAAATAACAAAAGGATGAGAGGCTGGGTGGAGGCTTCCATTTCTCAGTTCTCTCATCTTTATAGGAAAAATCAAACTCCCACCTCCAAGGCAGCCCACTTCTGCCCTAAATTATCTCTACCTTTTTACAAAAGCAGCTGGTTTGAATTCTCTATTCCTTTTCTTCCTCCATCTGCCAATTCAGATTCACAATGAAGTGTTTCTCCCTATTGTGGCCTCCTATTTTATGTGTGTAATTGTTTCCCCAATTTTAAGTTCACCACAGTACACTGGACTTTTCAAAAAAGGATAAACCAAACAAACACACCAAAAAAGCAGACAAGTACTGTGAAGAGAAATGCATTCCAGAGGTGCTCTGGTGCTGACAGCGGGTGGGGAGGGGACATGGCATGCTCTTAGCATGCATATACCGAGTAAGTCCACCCGTACACTGTCCCTGCAGTCCACATCCACCCGACCGCTATTCAACAACAGTCTGAGCAGAGTCAGGTTTCCTCTCCTTGCTGCCCAGAACGTGGCATTGGCAAGTGGAGTTTCCTTCTGCAGAAGCAAAATAAACAGAATCTCAAAATCGACATTAGTTAACACAACCACTTCTATGCAAATATACATATACAACTCAAAAGGCAGAATTTCCAGATGTGTTCTATTATTTGCAAGATTGCTCCTCCAGCAATAACTGACTGTAATCTACTTGGACATGGAATGCATTGTTTTATAGCAAATACCTGACCCCTAATGCTGTTATGAAGAGCAATGTTGTTTATAATACAGCGCTATTAATACTCGATTTCCTACCAATGTACTCACTTTCCTGCCTCTGTGTCTTTGTTCAGTTTCCCTTTTTGCTTGAAATGAGCTTTTCCCCATCTTTCAAGGCCAAGGCTTTGTTTAAATGCTATTTCCTCCCTGAAATGTTCCCAAATCTCTCTTCACCTCTAAGCAGAAGAAAACTGCTCCCAATTCTGACCTCCCAAAGGAGTTTACCAGCACCTTTTCTATACCCTCAACACTACCTACTTGATTCCAGTTGGCTAGGTAAAGGTTTCACTTTCTCTCCACCTAATTTCCTTTGCTTCTGCTGCAACTTGCAGAGGTTTCAGATGAGAACCAGAAACTGGGCAGAAAATGCTTTTATGTGTCCTCATATGGGTAATTTCAAAGTTGTAAAGTTAATGCTGGCACCAGACCTGTGGAAAGAATAGAGCTGGAAAACCATTCTCTAAAATGAGAGCAGCAAAGCTGACTGCAGGATAACTTCTTTCTTTAAAACGGATCGATTTGGTTTGTAGGAAAGTCGTGGTGAGGGCTGAGAGGGAAAGGCAGGCTTGGAATTAGGCAGCTCTGGGTTTCAACCCCAGCCCAGCCCAGACCTGGTGGGTCTCAGTTTCCTCTTGCTTAGCTGGAGATCACATTACTTGCTTTGGAGTTTATGGTAGGAATTAAATCACATAGGCTAACTGTGGTGCCCGACACATCATAAATGCTTACGGTACGAATGCTAGTTTCCCCCCTTCTCCCTACTTCTCTTTACAAAGTTAGAATCAACAGGCAAAAAATTAAACTCAGAGTATTGGTACTAATAAAGAATTTTGCTGGTCTCAAGAAATTTTCTAGTATTCAAATTGTTTAACAAAAAGACTTTTTGGGTGGGCTTAAAACACCTACTGACTCAAAAGGCCTTTTATGCAATGTCCTTTAAGTATATTGATAAGGAATTACATACTTAATTTACCTACGTTAAGAGTAAACAACAATTTCAGCTACTCTGTGGAGCCAGCCATCTAAATGAAAGCACAGTGACAGCAGGGTGACAGCAGGGTGACGGCAGGGTGACAGCAGGGTGACGGCAGCATTTGCATTCCAGAAGCCCTTCAGCACATCTTAGTGTTCTTGTGCATTCTTGGATGAGAGCATGGCAAAGGGGGGTGGGGGGTGATAAGCAGATGACAAACATACTTTGAATAGTTTCCTAGCTCAGTTAAGAGGATAATAATCATCTCAAATTCCAGGTGAAGAATTTGCTTTCCCTGAAGGTGTAAATTTTACTGTCCAGAAGTTTTCAAGACAAACTTCAATGATGATTCTCACACCAAGTGTTTGTAGCTTTTGTACCAGGCTAGGTCTAACATTATAGTTGTATTTAACTGGGTGGAGCAATAGCAAGGAAGGTTTGACTTGTATAATAAATCATGAAACAATGCCCTTTAATAAAAAGATTGCATAAGGCCAAAATGAAGTTTGGGAGAGTAAATTAGGAATAGAATTTAATCTGCACTATGGAATAGCTCTGTTCTGGCTTTTCCTGAGACATGAAAACTTGAGGGCAATAAACTGTAAATCATTTTCAGTGATTTTCTTGTTTTGCTTTATCCCCAAGAACCTTTCAAAAACCACCAGCAAACCACAATCTTCTATTTTCATCACAAGTTCTCCAGCCAGAAAGTTGGCTACCTTTAAGATGGCCTCAGGGATTGCTCTCCCTCTGGGGCCAGGCAACCTGGTTTTCTATGAGACTCTAAAAACCTAGCTTATGAAAACCTCTAAACATTTCATTTTCCCTCAAGGGCTTGGTTCACTGGAGATGGAAGAGCAGTAGAGCAATTGATTTGGGATAAGAAAGAGCTGCATTCAATTTCTGACCCCACTACTTCGCTCTGTGACCTTGAAATGGTTGTTCAACTTCTCTGCCCCAGTAAAATGGGAATAATAGTATCTCATTCACGTGCTGTTGGAGGACTAAGTGAGTTAATATTCATAAATGCACCTTGATAGTAAACATAAATCTATCTATATATGCACAGCAATACAACTTATTAAAATGCTTGTCCAGGCAAATTTGTTTACTTGGCTAGGGACAGTGGTGCTGGCCAGGAGCTAGGACTAGAGGAGTTGAGACACCTTGGCATCTGTTCACAATGGCTTTATGGCCCAGTAGAAAAATAAGTCATGTCAATACACATCTGAATTATTATAGGTGAGTAGAAATGCAGATACTTAGGGTGAGAGGAGAGAATGGTCAATTCAACATGAGGAAGGTGGCCAGGGGTGGCTTCAAAGAGAAGAAATTCTTGAGAAAAGTTCTGAAAGATGAATAGGAGCCAGGCTGACAGGGTTGTGAGGCAAAGACATGGTGGCTCCCTATAGCATCTAGGAACTACCGGTATCTCTACCTCAGAAGGGCTGGAGTGAAGAGTGTGAAGGGAGAGAGGGCAGGAGACACTGTAGGGCAGGCAATGCGGCCAGATCCTGAAGGATGTGCTGTGCCATCCTTGCTGTAGACAACAAGGAGTGTGCACTTTATCCTGGTGAATATGTGGGAGGCAAGAAAGGGTTTTTATGTGGGAAGGTACTATCAGCTTTGCATTCGAGGACGGTCCTGTGGCAGCCTCAGGAAGAATGGACTGAGGCTCAGTGTCTGTGAGGATGTGAATGCAGCATAGATGGGACAAGAGATGATGACAGCCCGAGTGGAGGCAACAAGAGTGAGGATGGCAGGATGAAACATACTGGAGAAGTTTTAAGGAGCTAAACTGAAGTGTCTTGGCCTGTGACTGTATGTGCAGGAGAGGAGGGAGAATCTGGACTGACTAACCCCAAGGTTTCTGGTTTGAATGGTGCCATTCATGAAAGTTGGAAATACCATATAAAGGCCATGTTTGGGGAGAAAAATGATGAGTTCAGCTTTGAACATGCAAAGTTTTAAGTGACTATGGGGCATTTAGGAGAAAAGGTCTAGCAAAGAAATGGGTACGTTTTCCTATCACACTGTGGCTGACACATTATTGGAGGGCAGACTCTTCAGCTACTACTAAGTGCTTATTCTATACCACTTAGTGTACTGTGTGCACATGAGGAGGGACCCTCCCCGAAACAAAATTATCTTCTGGAAGGCGGGCCCCTTGTAGTACAGGCTTCCCACTCTAGGTAAGTGTTCTAGGAGCCCATCTACGTCAGTGTATCAGCTGGCACTCTTGTGAGAGGACGTGTTCAGCTTCAGTGAATTTTTTGCAGACTCTTTCAACACGTTTGCTCATTTTATGGTGGGTGATTTACACGAACAACGTGTAACATGAAAATGCACCTGCCTACACCGAGCTGAGTGTCCCACCCTCCCTATTAACTTGATGTCACCCCAACTGACTTTTATTTTTTATTTCCCTAAATGAAAAAAGTCCTCAAGGGGAAATATTTTGCCAATATGGAAGAGGTGAAACAAAAAACAGCAGAAGTACTAAAAGGCATCAAAATTGACAAGTTCAAAAACTGTTTTGAGCAGTAGAAAAGCATCTTGATAGGTGTATTGCATCAAATAGTACTTTGAAGGTGATTGAAGTTTAAACATGTAAGAAAAATGTTTTTTATAAATAAATTTCAGTTTGGGGAGGCCCCTCCTCTGATACTACCTCATTTAATCCCCATCATAGCTGAATGAAATGGTTATTGTTCTTATCACACTGCATAGATGAGGTGAAGAATGACAAGACAGGCTTCGGCCCCAGGTGGTCTAGGGCTTCCAGTTTTGCCCTTTTATTTATTTATTTATTTATTTTATTTTTAAAGATTTATTTTATTGTTTGAGAGAAGGCAAGAGAGAGAAGGGGTAAGGACCCAGAACAGTCTCCACAGTCGTAGATCATTAGTTGTGATATAGTTTCATTCCACACAGGTGGATATGGGGCCACATGGGGCAAAACGTGAACTAGGGGCAGTTCAGCACATAGGTTTGATTGGGCTAGGGCTGGAATTTGATCCCCTAGACCTCGCAGTTGTAAGGCAAGCGCTCAAACTGTTGCACTATCCCAGCACTCCCCTGGCTACCCTTTTAGCCATCACACTACTGCCTCCTGTGGAATTTCCCTCCTGTAGACAGCAAGGAATAAGCAGTGCGGCCCTCCATGACCTCCTTCCTGTCCTCATTCCAAACTCCTCTTTTGACAAGATGAAAACTTCCCCGGCCTTCTTTCTCCTTGGGGTCTACACACACTGCTTTGCCTTCCTCTGGTACAATATGCGCAGAATCATAAATGCTGTGGAGTGGACCTGGGGCATGCACTCTAGCCTTAATAGGACACAATGTATGTGAAATACTTCACACAAATCACAAGGCACTTCACCAATCATGCTATCTCTTTCTTGATCTTTTTCTTCTCCACAAGGAGGTCAGTAAGCCTCCCTCTGGCTTACTGGTTAGGGTATTATGAGGAACAGTAACCCTACTATACAGTTAGGAAGTAACAGAACCAAGATTCAAACCCAAGTCTGTTTGAGTCCAAAGTCTCAGGTCTTATATCTTATACCCTGTAAGAAAAATTAAGCATACCATATTTTGCTGTGTATAATGTGCACTAATTTGCCCAAATTTATGAGGGAAAAATAAGGATGTGCATTATACACGGGTAGTACTAATTCCATATCTTTTTTTTAAAAGATTTATTTTTATTGTTTTTGACAGAGAGAGAGAGAGATACAGAGACAGAGAGACAGGGGAGGGCCCAGAACAGTCTCCATAGTTGTACATCACCGGTTTTTCCACATAGTTTCATTCCACAGGTGGACGCGGAGCTGCACAGGGCAGGAACTGGGCCAGGGTCTCATCCCGGTGAGAACTGAACTGGGGGCACTCCCCAGTTCAGCACTTGGGTCCGCACGGGCTGGGGCCGGTTTTCGATCCTCAGTCCCCGGGGCTGCAAAGTGAGTGCCCAACCCACTGCGCCATCCCAGCTTCCCCTAATTTCGTATCTTTATAAACAACTTTAAGTCTTTTACTTATGCTTATGAGTTAAAAGTGTAACTCTAGAAATCAATAATTAAAAAATTAAAATGAAAGATTTTTTCCCTGAAAAGTTTGAGCCAAAAAACATGGGTGCACATTATAAATGGGAATACACTATACATGGCAAAATATGGTAAACTTCCACACATGCCATATTTTCTTCTCTTTTTTTTGCTCATTTATTGCCAGAATTTTGGCTTATACACTGCTCATTAGCACACTACCTACCATAAATTAAATACAGGAAGGAAGGGGACAGAAACCATAGAAGGGAATTTGTTATTTGTACAGAAATGGAATCCTGATTAAAAGCTAAGAAGGGATAGAGATTTAAATTATTGGTTTAAAATTGTTTAGAATAATGTGGATTTTTTCGGTTGTGGAATAATGTGGATTTTTTCTCGATTAACTCAATCGAGAGAACATTAACTTTGTTCAAGAATGTACTTATTTGATGCTAGAAGCCACATTAAATAAAGATATAATATAATGAGGGATCAAAAAGCCATGTACAAAAGGATGCTTTTGATATATTAGTGGCTATTCTAATCCACTGTCCCACTCTGTGCTAAGTATTTGAAATTCCAGAATACTTAATAAACTTAAAAAAGTCTAAACCCTGCATTGTTACACTTCTTTAAGTGATAGAAAAAATAAGAGAAAAGTAAGTGATTTGTCCCAGGCATTCTGCCTTAGATGCAAGATTCACATACCACCAGCATTTCCAAACTCAGAACTCAAGACCATTTTTAAAGGCTGCTTAACAGATACAGGCAAATTTATAGAGACAGAAAGTAAGTACCGTATTTTTCGGTCCATAAGACGCACTTTCCCCACCAAAAAAAGTGGAGGGAAAAGTGTGTGCGTCTTATGGAGCAAATACTGCAAAGAAGAGTGCACGTTGGGGACCTTAATGATGCCGTGGGGAAGCCTGCAGCCAGATCAGAAAGCAGGGACTGCATGGAAGGAGAGCGGGTCCAGGCAGGTCAGGTGCGTCTTATGGAGCAAAAAATAAGGTAGATCAGCAATTATCCAAAGCTGGGAATTTTGAGGGAATACAGAGTAACTGCCAATGGCTAAGTGGCTTCTTTTGGAGGTGATTAAAATACTCTATAATTGGTTATATCTGTGGTGGCATAATTGAATATTCTGAAACTGAAATGAACACTTAAGTGGATGAATTATATGAAATGTGATCCATATTTCAATAAAGCTATTTAAAGAACATACAAGGGCTGTCTAGAAAAAAAAAATCTAGCCATTATCAACATAATGAGAACAGTTACATGGCTGGATACTTTCCAGAAGGCCCTCATATATATTGCTTTGTTAATGTATTTTCCTGTGGCTCATCCAAATAATTTCAGAGGAACTGGAGTTGATTATGAGATAATTGACATGCTTTCAAAACAAGAGTGAAACATACAAGTTCTTGTACTTCTGGCTAAGGCATGAGCAGTTTCTATCACTAAGATGAAACATGGTATTGAGATGCTTTATCTGTTTGGATAACATGCTCAAGAAAGACCTGGGTGTTGTTCCTTAGTGATGTCCCTCTATTATGGTACCCTCACCCCCCACTGTGTTAGAATCTAACCTCCCCATCCACCACAACTGTTAGACTTTGGCAACCTCAGCCCTGAAGAATAAGTTCTGAGTAGGTGAAATGTCTATTATAAAGTCAAAAGGCAATGTACTGAAATCCATGAACTTTACTCCACAAAAAGGCTCAGATCTGTACTCTGAGTTTGCTTTTACTTGAAAAACAATTCTAAATAACATGTGTCTGTTTTCCTAACCAGAACAAATTAAGAATTGTGAAGAGGAAGTTTATCAGAAGCAAATGCATACACAGAGAAGTGACAGCATAATGGAGGAAGGATTTAAAAATAGATGCAGATGGGTCCATGTGGTTCAGAAGCAAACAGTCCTACATGTGGTGAGTGTGAGTTATCAAACAGAGGCTAAATTGTGATTTCTTATAATCTGTTAACTCTCCCACAGACTCAGCCAACAATGCTGACATGGGCCTTTTAAATAAAGGCTTTGGAGACCCAGGGCCTGGGGCCCATGAGCCTTTCAGGGGCCTATAAAAATGAAACAGTTAATTTATGGCTTGGCAATCAAAGTGACTGAAAATTTAATTAAATAGTTAACAAAATCTACCACCTTGTGAACTTTTTTAATTGCTAAAACTGGTATTCATAAAATATTGATAACACATGAAAATAATTTGTAGACCTCATTTTCTCACTACATGAGAATTATTGACTATATATGGCAATGGCAAATAATCACAAACAAATATAAATTAAGAGGTGTCATCAAGATGAAAGTGTGAGGGGATCTCTTGAAACCTGTCCTGGAAAGACAACAATTTAAACAACCAAAATCCAACCAGAGGATCCCTAAGCAATGCATAGCCTCAGCTGAAGAACCCACTCATCACAAGAAAATACCTAAAACTGAAGAAACGAAGGTGAGTGAGAGAGAAAGAAAAGGAGCAGTGTGGAGACACACCGTGGAGCACGACCCAGGCACTTACCTGGTAACCAACCCAGAGGATGACCCGAGTCCAGCAGAGGAGAGACTGAATGAGGCGGAAGCGTGGGGGCACAAATGGAAGTGCAGAACGACTCTGGACGGGTTGGGGGCCTGGAGCAGACAGAGGCGGAGGCGTAAATGGCCAGAGCACGGGGTGGACAGAAAAAGCGGGCTAGCTGACCGTGGTGAGAGGCCCCAGTGGGAGTGTGGGGGGAGTAGCTGGTGAGTGGTGAGGGCGGCCAGAGAGCAGGGCAGAAGGCCAGAGCGAGGCACCAGCAGCAGCCAGAGATCTGTGCAGGTGACTGGAGTGAAGAGACAGCTGCCGGAGCTTGGGTCGGGCAGCTGGAGCTGGGGGCCCTCTGAGCATAAGGCTGGCAGCTGAAGCCAGAGGCGGGTGTTCTGGTGGCAGGAGTGTTGACACCGGGAGTGTGCTGGCGGCTGAGGTGCACAATAGCCCTCAGTGAGGTGGGGTCCCAACCAGAGCACTGTATAGTCTTGGAAACAGAGCCAGGCTACTTCCCCCTGCTATTTTCCAGGGCTCACCCTGCAGGTTTTGCCCATTGCCTGCCTTCAATGAGCTACTGCCAGGAAGATGATGCCATAATCCTGTGATGCAAACAGTCCTGTTCCTTTCCCAACAAATCTCACCCCCACCTTTCCCACTGAAGCCAGCAGAGGGATGTAGGTGTGGCAGCTTCTGACAGCAGTGGGATATCGGAGGCATAGAATACCATCGTCCACCATACCTTCCCAAACAGGAGGCATACAGACACCAGTGCAACTGAGTCAAAGAGAAGTCTATCTTCTAGAAAGTCTCCCACTGTGAGAAAATCAAATAAACATTATAAAAGATTATAAGACACTAACACGAGCTAGGAAGTAAAAGAAAGATACCTTCACATCTACCAGGGGAATATGCCTCATGTCCAGGAAACAAAATGCTCTAACAGCAATGAATACCCCTTTGAACAAAGGAGCTCAGAAAGAAAGAAAAATCTCCAGAAAAGGAATTTGAAGATATGGACTTATATGAGCTAAATGACAGAGAATTCAAGGCTGTAATTATAAAAACACTCAAAGAGATCAAAGAAAACTGGCAGAGTACACAAAAGGAGCTAAGTGATCTCAGAAAGGAAACTGAATCTATTAAAAAGATGCTAATAGAAATTCTGGAGATGAAAAACACAATAAAAGAAATGAAATAGCTAGCATAGGAAGCAGAGCTGACCAGATGGAGGAAAAAATTAGTGAAATTTAAGACAAAATTTGGAAATGTCACAGAAAAAAGGGAGAGACCTAAAAGCTAAAAGAAATGAAAGATATCTACAAGAACTATCTGACTCCATTAGAAAAAATAATATAAGAATAATAGGTATTCCGGAGGGCACAGAAAATGTACCCAGACAAATAGTAGATGAGAACTTCCCAAATCTATGGCAAGAACTGGAACTTCAAATCCAAGAAGTAAACAGGACCCCTACCTACATGAATCCTAACAGACCCTCTCCAAGGCACATTATACTGAAGATGTCAAAGATCAAAGACAAAGAAAGAATCCTCAAGGCAGCCATGAAAAAGAATACCATAACCTATAAAGGACAGCCCATCAGACTCTAATCAGATTTCTCAACAGAAACTCTACAAGCCAGAAGGGAATGGAACAAAGTATTCAAAATATTAAAGGAGAAAAATTACCAGCCAAGAATCCTGTACCCAGCAAATTTATCCTTTAGATATGAAAGAGGAATAAAGACCTTTGCAGACATACAAAAACTGAAGGAATTCTCCAGCACAAGGCCAGCATTTCAGACGGAGGCGATTGGACCTGAAACAAAAAGTAAACATAAACAGGGATAAACTGGAACAACAAAAATATAAAAAGGCAAGGAAGTAAAGGTTTAAGTTTCCAAAGAGAATGGAAATAAGAAACATCCTTAAGAAAAGGAACTACTACATGTATGAAACTTTCTTTTATATGAAGTTCATGGTAACAGCTGAGAAACAACTTAGAACTGGGACACATAACAGGTAAAGAAGAGAATACAGAATAAACAGTAATAAACACCATCAAACTAATATAATCAATGGGAAGAAAAAAGCAAACAAGCAATAAAGAGCTACCAGAAAACAAAAGATAAAATGGCTATAGAAAACCCTCATATATCAATCATCACCCTAAATGTAAATGGACTAAACTCACCAATAAAAAGACACAGAGTAGCAAACTGAATTAAAGAAGAAAAACCAACCTTCGCCACAAGGACAAACAGACTCAAGGTGAAAGAATGCAAAAAAATACTCCAAACAAATGGCACCCAGAGAAAAGCAGGTGTAGCCATACTTATATCTGACAAAGCAGACTTCAGAATCAAAAAAATAATAAGAGACAAAAATGGACATTTTATAAGGATAAAGGGGACAATACAACAAGAAGATATTACCCCCCACCAAGAATCACCAAAATTTACAAAGCAACTACTAACAGATCTAAAAGGAGAAACTGACAAAAACAATTATAGTAGGGGACTTAAACACCCCATTGACAGCCATGGACTGATCATCCAAACACAAAATAAACAAAGAAACATCAGCTTTAAATGATACATTATAGCAATTAGACATAATTGACATTTACAGGACACTTCATCATAAAACACAGGAATATACATTCTTTTCTGGTTCACATGGAATGTTTTCAAGGACAGACCACATGCTGGGACACAAAGCTAGCCTCAGCAAATTTAAGAAGACTGAAATCATACCAAGTGAAATTGAAGATCAACTTCCAAAAGAAAGCAGGAAAAACCACATGTACATGTACATGGAGATTAAACATGTTATTAAAAAATGACAGGATCAAAGAAGAGATTAAAAAATACATAGAAACAAATGACAATGAAAACACAATATACCAAAATTACAGGGACGAAGCAAAAGCAGTAATAACAGGGAAATTTATATCATTACAGGCCTTTCTCAAGAAACAAGAAAAATCACAAGTGAACAACCTAATATCACATCTTAAAAAACTAGAAAAAGAAGAACAAAAATCACCCAAAGCCAGCAGAAGGAAATAATAAAAATTAAAGCAAAACTAAATAAAATAGAAAAGAAAAAAAGAAAAAATTAATGCAACAAAAAGCTGGTTTTTGAAAAAAATTAATAAAATTGATAAACCCCTGGCTAGGCTCACCAAGGGAAAAAGAGAAAACACACCAATAATCTGAATTAGAAATGAAAGAGGGGAAATTAAAACTGATACCACAGAAATACAAAGGTTCATACAAAAATACTATGGAGGACTACCATACATGCCTCCAAATTCTGCAACCTAGAAGAAATGGACAACCTTTTAGAAACATATAGTCTACCTACACTGAATCAAGAACTGCATAACCTAAACAAACCAATCAACACTAAGGAAATTGAAACAATTATCCAAAACCTTCTTGAAAGCAAGAGTTCAGGACCAGATGGTCTCACTAACGAGTTTTACCAGGCATTCAAAGAGGAACTAACACCTATCCTCCTCAAACTTTTCCAAAAAATTGAAGAAAAGGCAATATTTCCCAATTCATTCTATGAGGCCAACATACCCCAACACCAAAGGCTGGCAAGGACGTCACAAAAAAAGAAAACTTTACACCACTATCTCTGATGAAAACTACCGGTAATGCAAAAATCCTAAGTAAAGTACAAGCAAATAGAATACAACAAAGCATTAAAAAGATTATACATCATGAACAAGTGGGATTCATCTCAGGGGCAAAAGGATGGTTCAAGCTATACAAATCAATCAATGTGATACACCACATAAATAAAATTAAAGATAAAAACCATATGATTATATCAATTGATGCAGAAAAAGCATTCAATAAGTTACAACACCCATTTACGATCAAAACACTTTAAAAAATGGGGATAGAAGGAAAATACCTCAACATAATAAAGGCCATAGATGACATACCCTCAGCAAATGTCATACGCTGAACGGGGAAAAACTGAAACCTTTTCTTCTAAAATAAGGAACGAGACAGGGATGGTCCCTGTCACCACTGCTATTCAACATAGTGCTGGAAGTCCTAGCCAGAGCCATTAGGCAGGAAAAATAAATAAAAGGCATTCAAATTGGAAACGAAGAGGTTAAACCAGGGGTGGTGAACCTATGGCACGCGTGCCCAAAGTGGCACGCGGAGCAATTATTTCGGTACACGGAGCTGTGAATACCATTTAAAAAATTATTGTTTATGCTCTTATAGACATAAAAATAATCGATACCTCTATCTCACTCGATGGGTTGGCACGCGAGTCGAGCGAGTATACTCTTATTTCATAAACTTTGGCACTCAATCACCAAAAGGTTCGCCACCCCTGGGTTAAACTGTCACTTTTTGCAGATGACATGATCCTTTATATAGAAAACTCTAAAGACTCCACCAGAAAAATGTTAGAAATAAAATTTTAAATAAAAAAAAAAAAAGTTAGAAATAATAAATGAATACAGTAAAGTTGCAGGATACAAAATCAATGTACAAAAATCCACAGCATTTTTATATACAAACAACAAATCTTCAGAAAAAGAAATGAGAAAAACAATACTGTTTGTGATCAAAACAAAAATAAAATACTTAGGAGTAAACTTAACAAAGAATGTGAAGGACTTACACATGTAAAACTATAAGACACTATTAAAAAAAATTGAAGAAGATACAAAGAAATGGAAGGATATTCTATGTTCATGAATTGGAAGAATCAATATAGTTAAAATGGCCATAGTACCCAAAGCAATATACAGATTTAACTCAATTCCCACAGACATTTTTTCAAGAAATAGATATAAATAATTATCAGATTCACATGGAACCACAAAATGTCCTAATTGCCAAAGCAATCCTCCGAAAAAAAAAAGTAAGGCTAGAGGCATCACACTCCCTGACTTTAGTCTACAAAGCGTCAATAATCAAAACAGCTTGGTATTGGCACAGAAACAGACATACAGACCAATGGAACAGAATCGAAAACCCAGAAATAAATCGACAAATATATGAAATGATAATCTTTGAAAAAGGAGCAAAAAATATACAATGGGGAAAAGAAAGTCTCTTAAGTAAATGGTGCTTGGAAAATTGGAAAACCACATGCAAAGGAATGAATCTGGACTGTGAACTGTCACCATATACCAAAATTAACTCTAAGTGGATTAAAGACCTCCACATAAGATCTGAAACAATAAAGTGCATACAGGAAGGCACTGGCACTAAACTTATAGACCTTGGGCTTAGAGAGCACTTTATGAACTTGACCCCAAAGACAAGGGAAGTAAAAGCAAAAATAAATGAATGGGACTATATCAAACTAAAAAGCTTCTACACAGCAAAGGACACCATCAACAAAGTAAATCGGAAACCAACTGAATGGGAGAAAATATTTGCAAATAATACCTCTGATAAGGGGCTAATATCTAAAATATACAAAGAACTCATGCAACTCAACAACAAAAACACAAACAATCCAATTAAAAAATGGGCAGAAGACCTAAACAGGCACTTCTCTCCTAAAGACATACAGCCAACAGGAAAATGAAAAAATGCTCCACATCACTAGCAATTAGGGAAATGCAAATTAAAACCACAATGACATACCACCTCACACCTGCTGGAATGGCTATAATCAACAAGACAAAGAATAACAAGTGCTGGAGAGGCTGTAAACAAAAAGGAACCCTCATACACTGCTGATGGGAATGTAAATTGTTACAACCACTATGTAAGGCAGTGTGGAGATTTCTCAAAAAACTAGGAATGAAATTGCCATATGACTCAGCAATTCCTCTCCTGGATATCTACCCCAAAAATCTGAAAACCTTAATCCACAGAGATATATGTACCCCAACGTTCACTGTAGCACTGTTCATGGTGGCCAAGTCATGGAATCAACCAAAGTGTCATCTGATAGATGACTGGATAAAGAAGTTGTACATTTATACAATGGAATACTACTCGGCAATAAGAAAAGACAAAATACAGCAATTTGTGACAACGTGGACGGACCTTGAAAACATCTTATTAAGTGAAATAAGTCAGACTGAAAGAATCAAGAAACATATGACCTCACTTTTAGGTGGAATATAAAACTGAAAGTAACAAAGAAACAAAAGCTCATGGGGAAGCTGGGATGGCTCAGCAGGTTTAAGCGCTTGCTTTGCAGCCCCGGGGAGGGAGGATCAAATCCAGGTCCCAGCCCATGCGGACCCATATGCTGAACTGGGTGTGCTCTCAGTTCAGTTCTTGCCGGGGCCTATACGGGAGGCTCCTGGCCCAGTTCCTGCCCTGCGCAGCCCCTCGCCCACCTGTGGAGTGAAACTATATGCAAAACTAATGCTGTCAACTATGCAGACTGCTCTGGGCCCTCCCCCTTCTCTCTCTCTTTCTCTGTCAAAAAAATAATAAGGGGAAGCCAGGATGGCTCAGTGGGTTAAGTGCTCACTTTGCAGCATCGGGGACCGAGGATCGAATCCCGGCCCTGGCCCTTGTGGACCCATATGCTGAACTGGGGAGTTTCCCCAGTTCAGTTCTCTCTGTGTCTCTGTATCTCTGTATCTCTCTCTCTCTCTCTCTCTCTCTCTCTCTGTCAAAAATAAATAAATAAAAATTAAAAAAAAAATCCTAAAAAAAAAGAAGCACATGGACACAGTCAATAGTTTAGTGGTTACCTGTTTAGTGGTTACCTGAGGGTAAGGGGGGAGGTGAGTGGGAGAGCTGGGGAGGAGTAATGGGGGGAATCAAATATATGGTGATGGAAAGAGAGCTGATTCTGGGTGGTGAGTACATAATGTGATGTATAGATGATTTAATGTAGAATTGTACACCTGGAAACAATGTAATTTTTATCAATGTCATCCCAGTAAATTTAACAGTTAAAAAAATGTAAATTAAATGTTATTTATGGCTAAATAATTTTAAAAGCAATTATTATAAAAATTCCTCCAAAAATATACAACAAAAAAGTCTCTATATTATGGGTGGTGGTACATTTTAATGTTTGATCTGATGTTAGGGCTAGTGCAGGCTTAGTCCACTGGCCTGGGACTCTGCTCCCCTCCCCCTGTAGGCCTTGCTTCTGTGCCTTTTGGAACTCTACTTCACAGAAAATCAACTCCTCATCATCTGTAACCCAGGACAGCATGCTTCCTATCTCCCTGGCATAGGCTCCCAGCTGGCCCCTCTCCCACACCAGCCCAAGGGTAGGAAACAAGGTTGGGCCCTTCTTACCCGGCTCCCAGACACTGCTCTTCTAGTCAGGTGTACAAATCTCTACTTTCTCAAGTGTCAGGCCATCCCACCTTCTCATTCTCTGCCTTACCTCACCTGGTAGTTGTTACCTCCTTTGTTCTTCAGTGAAAATTCAGCACTTCCTTTCCTACCCACCCCCAATTTTGACTTCATCTTGGACTTCACCTTACAAAACATCAATACCCATGGTGGACCTCACCTCCTTTTCCTACTTCAATGGAAGAGGTTTTTCTCCACCTGTCCAGTTAATCCCTACAATTAATAAGCCCTGCTCACTCTCTGCCCTGCCCACCTCCTGAGTACTTCATCCTCAGCTCAATCATACTCTCTACTCCCAAGACTTCTCAGCTCTTCCTAGTGTCATTTTAAAATACTTTAATTGAGATTTAATTTATATACTATAAAAGTCATCCCTTTAAAGTATATAATTCAGTGGTATTTAGTGTAGTCCCAAGTTTTTTACAACCATCCCCATAATTTCAGAAACTTTCATCACTTCAAAAGGAAACCTTGTACCCATTAACAATCACTCCCCATCTCCCCATTCTTCCCCAGCCCCTGGCAACCACTAATCTATGTTGTCTTATAGATTTACCTATTCTGGACATTTTCTATAAATCGTACACTCTGTGGCTTTTTATGATTGGCTTCTTTCACTTAACATAAAGTTTTCAAGGTTCATCTATGTTGCATGTGTCAGTACTTCAGTTCTCTTTATGGTTGAATGACATTCCACTGTAAGGATAGGCCATGTTATGGACTAAATGTCTGTGTCCTCCTTTCTCCAAATTCATATTGAAGTCCTAACCCCCAGTGTGATGGAATTCTGAGGTGGGGTCTTTGGGGAGGTAATTAAGTTGAGATTAGGCCATTAGGGTAGAGCCCCCATGATAGGGTTAGTGCCCTTATAAGAAAAAAAGAGACACCAGAGCTTCCTCTCTTCTCCATTTGAGGATATAGCAAGAAGGTGGCTGTTTGCAAGACAGAAAGAGGGCTCTCACCACACACTGAATCTACCAGGAAGCTTGATCTTGGACTTCCCATCCTCCAACACTATGAGATATCAAATTCCTGTTGTTTAAGCTACCCCAGCTATAGCATTTTGTTATGGCAGACTAAGCTGACTAAAATATACCATGTTTTTTGTTTATCATCAGTTGATGAACATATGGGTTGTTTACACTTCTTGGCTGTTATGAATAATATTGTTATGAGCATTCATGTATAAGTTTTTGTGTGAGCATGTTTTCATTTCTTTTAGGTATATACCTAGGAGTGTAATTGCTATGTTTAACTTTCTGAAGAATTGCCATATTGTTTTCTAATACGGTTGCATCATTTTATTTTCCTACCAGCAATGCATGAGGGTTTCTCTACAACCTTGCCAACACTTGTCATTGTTGTCTAGTGGGTATAAAGTAACCCCACACTGTGGTTTTGATTTGCATTTCCCTGATGGCGAATGATGCTGAGCATCTTTCCAGTGGCTTGTTGGCTATTTGTATATCTTCTTAGTAGAAATGTTTATTCATGTTCTTTGCCCATTTTAAAATTGGGTTGTCTTTTTATTGTTGAGATATCATTTCATGATGCTCATCTCTACCATTTTAAAACAAACCAACCCTTGGCCACATCTGGATCCCACTGCAGCCAGTTTCTTGCTGTTTTTGGAAAGAGTTCTCTACACTTTTGGTTTCCACCCACTGCCTTTTCAAGCTATTGCAATCTGGCTCTTGAACCCAACACTTCACTGAAACTGCCCTCATCAAGGTCACCAGTGGCTGTTTTGTTACTAAACTAAATGGACACTTTTCAATTTAGTTTGTTTGATTTCTCTGTGGTATATAACTCCACATCCCTCTCTCTGTTTATTGAAAGACCAGAAATTCTTGGCTTAAATGCCGACACATGCTTCTAAATGTTCTCATACATCTCTGGCTGCTGCTCAGTTTCTCAATGGGCTTCTCTTAACCTTCTCATTCTTAAGTCTTGATCTTCATGATTTTGTCCTTAGTCCTCTTATTTTCCACCTTTACTTGATCTCACTAGGTAATCACATTCATTCCTATGGGTTCAATCATCACTTAACACTGCTTGTTTCTAAATCTTATCTCTATCTCCTGCCCAGATGATTCTTCTGGGCTCCTGGTTTGTACATCTGTCTAAGCAACATCTCCATCTGGACTCCCATCAATCCTTAAACTTTACATGTCCCAACTGAACGTTTTCTGTTTACCTCTCTGGCCTTCCCTAATTCCAAGAATAACATCTATTACTGAATTCTGTAGATTTAAAAATTTTAAGTCACTGAAATTTGTCTACTTCCATCTTTAACACCTGTGCCCAGTCCAGTTCTACTTAACAAGATGACCCCAACATCTTCCTGACTGGTCTCACAGCTCCATTCTCATCTCCAAACTGTACCGTCAGATATTTCTAACTTGCAAATCTCACCATGCCATTCCTCTGCTTACATGAACCACTGTAGGAGATGGGATAACAATGGCTTTGTAGCCAGATACACTAGGCTTTCCATCTAAACACCATTCACTTACTGGCTGTTGGACCGTAAAAGTTAACTTCACCATGTCTTAAGTTTACTTGTTTAAATAAAATAAATAAGTGAAGAGCCACGAAAGATCTCATGGATCTTTCTGAGGATTCAGGAGATGCACTTTAATGCCCAAGGTTCGAAGTCAGGCACATTTAAAGTGCTCAATACATTTTAACTATTATTTTTATTAAAACCTTTCAACATTAGAAAATCGGCTAACCTCACTTTCATCCTAACAAAGAGGAGGTATAATAGAAAGACTTTAACAAACTCTTTTAAGGCAAGACTCTTTAAATTTAGACACTGAAGCCTGGTAATTATTTGTAGCTCTGTTCTGTGCCAGTCACTGTGCTTCAGTGTCCAAAAACGTAGTCAATACGGCTGGCATTTCGAAATGTGGACACAGGATAGGGAATACACAGCGGATGCAGGAAAGCGGTGGCCAAGGACTTCTTCCCCTTCCCCGCCCTCGACTGCTACCCCGACGACGGTTCCCGCCGCCCCTTCCGCTACGCAGCCAGGCCCATCAGACCTGCAGCCGTGAGTATGGGAAGTCTTTGGAGCAAAGCCCACACACCAAACCACAAACCACAGGAGCCATCCCAGCCCGGTCGCTTCCTCCAGTGCCCCGCCCGCGCTCGGGAAGGCGCCCACACCACCCTGCGGGCCTCGCAGCAGAGGCCTGGGCGGTCCCTGAGTGCAGGCTCCGCCGCCGCGGGTCTGTCGCCCCGCCCGGTACTCCCTCCCTGAGCCCGCGGTGCTCACCTTGAAGGACATCCTGCACATGTCCACGGCAGCCCCAGCGGGACCGCCGCGCTTCTGGCTCCGGGGGCCCGCCCCAACCCTACCTCTCTTCTCCAGCCGCGTTCCGCAGAGGGGTGGCCTCCGCGGCGCTGCTCGCTCCTGCCTCCTCCCAGCTCCGCCGCAGCCGCAACCACCGCGGATAGGGCCGGGCGGGGAGGGCATGGAGGAATGGGAGGATGGGAGAATGGGAAGGTAGGGGCGGGGCAGGGAGGGCATGGGGGATAGGGGATAGGAAGGTAGGGGCGGGGCTGGGCGGGGAGGGCATGGAAATGAGGGATGGGAAGGTAGGGGCGGGGTGGGGTCGCACACACCCTGCCCTCTGCTTAACCTACCTCTCACAATTCAGACTTTCACGCACACACACAGGTTCACGTACATGCACCACTCCACACTCAGGCCCTCACACTCACTTTCTCACATTCACACTCACTGTCTCCCACACTCCAAAATCTGCATACACTCTCCATGTTCCACACACACAAAGCTGTCCACACACTGACACTCCTCACATACACACACTCATACACACACTCTATGAGCTTCCATGTTCCCTTTACACATACAAACACACTCCAAACTCCACATACTGTGCAATCTCCACATTCCACACAGTTTCATACATAATACTCCCAACACTCACATCCACATGTACGTAGTACACACACACACACACACACACACACACACACACATCTTCCAAAAGAGGGTGGTTTACATCAGATGACTTCATTATAGCACAAATATGATAGAAATGAAACATGAAAATAAATTCACTCATCACCTCACCACCCTTCCAAATAACTATTTTCATATTTCTCTCTTTCCTTCCTTCCTTCTTCCTTTCTTTCTTTCTTTCTTTCTTTTTATTGTTAAATTTTTTGGGGTGACATTGGTTGGTAACAATTACAGTTTCCAGGTGCATAACTCTACATTACATTGTCTATGTATTGCATTATGTGCTCACCACCCAAAATCAGCTCTCCCTCCATCACCATATATCTGGTGCACCATCCCTACCATCCCCCTGACCTCCACTCTTCCCCATACTTTCCCCTTTATCTTCAGGTAACCACCAAAATATTGACTGTGTCCATACATTTTTACTTTCAGTTTTATAATCCACCAATAAGTGAGGTCATACGTTTCTTGATTCTTTTAGTCTGACTTATGTCGCTTAATAAGATGGTTTTTTCTTGTTGAGTTGTACAAGTTCTTTGTATATTTTTGATATTAGCCCTTTCTCAGAAGCATTGTTTGCAAATATTTTTTCCCAGTTGTTTGGTTGCCTCTTTGCTTTGTTGATGGTTTCCTTTGCAGCACAGAAGCTTTTTAGCTTGATAAGGTCCCATTCGTTTATTTGTGCTTTTCCTTCCCTTGCCATTGAAGTCAGATTCATAAAGTCCTCCCTGAATCCCAGGTCTATAAGTTTAGTGCCAATATTTTCTTTTTTGCAATTTATTGTTTTCTTTCTTATTTGGAGATCTTTAATCCATTTTAAGTTAATTTTAGTATGTGGTGAGAGATCGCAGTTCACATTCAGCCTTTTGCATGTGGTTTTCCAATTTTCCCAGCACCATTTACTGAAGAGGCTTTCTTTTCCCCACTGTATATTTTTTGATCCTTTATCAAAAATAATCTGTCCATAAATTTGTGGGTTTGTTTCTGTGTTTTCAATTTTGTTCCATTGGTCCGTGGGTCTGTTTTTCTGCCAGTACCAAGCTGTTTTGATTACTGAGGCTTTGTAGTACAGATAAAAGTCAGGCAGTGAGATGCCCCCAGCTTTATCCTTTTTCCTTAGGACAGCTTTTGCGATTCATGGTCTTTTGTGGTTCCATACAAATTTGATGATATTTTAGATCTATTTCTTGAAAGAATGACTGTGGGATTTTGATGGGAATGGCATTGAATCTGTATATTGCTTTGGGGAGTATGGCCATTTTAACTATGTTGATTCTTCCAATCCATGAACATGGAATGTCTTTCCATTTCTTTGTGTCCTCTTTAATTTCTTTTTAGAGTGTCTTATAGTTTTCAGTGTATAAGTCCTTCACATTCTTTGTTAGATTTATTCCTAGGTATTTCATTTTTTTGTTTGCAATGGCAACATATGACCTCACTTATAGGTGGAATATAAAACTGAAAGTAACAAAGTCACAGAGACCAATGGACACACTCAATAGCTTGGTGATTGCCCGAGGGAAGGGGAGGAGGGGGGAAGTAGAGAGGGAGGGGAGGTGGGAGAGGGCACCGGATATATGGTGGTGGAGGGGGAGCTGATTCTGGGTGGTGGGCACATAATGCGATGCCTGGGTGATGTGATGTGGATTTGTACATTTGGAAACTATCTAATTGTTACCAACCAATGTCACCTCATTAAATTTAACCATTAAAAAAAAAGATGGTTTCAAGGTCCATCCATATTGTCATCTTTTCTTATTACTGAGTAGTATTGCATTGTGTACATGTACCACAACCTTTTTATTCAGTCATCTATCAAAGGACACTTTAGTTGTTTCCATGTCTTGGTCACCATGAACAGTGCTGCGATGAACATTGGGGTACATATATCTTTGCGAATTAAGTTTTCAAGTTTTGGGGGTAGATACCCAGAAGAGGGATTGCTGGGTCATATGACAATTTCATTCCTAATTTTTTGAGGAATCTCCATACTGCCTTCCATAGTGGTTGTATCAATTTACATTCGCACCAGCAGTGTACAAAAACAAGAAATGCAATAAAAAAATGGGCAGAAGACCTAAACAGACACTTCTTTCATGAAGACATAAAAATGGTCAATAGATATATGAAAAAATGCTCCGCGTCACTAGCAATGAGGGAGGTGCAAATAAAAACCACAATGAGATACCACTTCACACCTCTTAGAATAGCTGTAATCAGCAAGACAAGGAATAACAAGTGCTGGAGAGGCTGTGGAGAAAAAGGAACCCTCTTTCTCTCTTTCTTACTTATCTTTCTCTTTCTCTCTTTCTCTCTCATTTCTCCTTTCCTGACTTCCCTCCTTTTTTCTCTCCTGTTTTTTTTTTTCTTTTCCTTTCTCTTCCTCTAAAAAAAAAAAAAATCTGGTTTTATTTTTTATCTTTTCTTTTCCTCCTGGGGAAAGATCCAGGAAACCAAACCTTTTGATTGAATGCGTGGTAGTTTTCCCTTTTGAAGGGTAAGGGCACATTTTGAAATTCTGTATACTCATAGTCCTTCTTCTTTTGATTATGCAAGTACCTTCTCCTCTTGGCCTTGTGCTGTACACCTGGAGTATTGTGGAGCTGTCCACTCCCTCATACATACTGCTTGCAGCCTGCCCAGGGTTGATTTGGGGGAAATGAAAGAATCTTATCTTTTTAACTAAAAAAAAATTGTTTTAACTATAAAAAGCAATAGTAGCCTTTCTAGAAAATTTAAAATTCAAATGGACATCTCTCACACTCACACTATGGGAATTTACAAATTCTCCCTTTCACCTTTGTGCCTCCTTTCCTCTTCTCAATTGAACTTGCAATGAGTATTTAACTTATAAGTTAAAAATACAACTACAAATAAAAGTGAATAATGACAATAAAATGTTTGCCCATCATGGATAAATTGTATCACTTTGTGTTTAAAATAGATAAAAAGTCCAAAATGCGGTGGAAAATTTCAATTTTTAAATCAAGAAAGACTCAAAACTTTTTTCTTGCCTTGCATGTCCATGGATGAGACAGTTTTGAAGTTGCCACACAACATTATCAGATAAAATCAATTACAGAAGGTTTTGCTTTAATAGTTTTGATTAACAAACAAGGAAGAAAAAAATAACATTTTGAATGCAATCTATGTACCAGGTGCTTCCTTTATGAAAATCTTATGAGGTGGGGGATGCCTGGACAGCTCAGCAAATTAAGCACTCGCCTTGCAGTCCCAAGGTCTGAGGATCAAGTCCCGGTCCTGGCCCCAGCCTGTGCTGAGGCCCATATGCTGAACTGGGATGTGACCTCCAGTTCAGCTCTTGTCGGTGTGAGCTTCTCATATGGGAGGCCCCAAGGTTGGCCCCCAGCTCATGGGGCACAACTCCCATGTGGGAGGCCCTGGCCCAGTTCCCACCCTGTGTGGCTCCCCCCCCCCCCACCCCGCCACCTGTGTGGAGTGAAACTTTATCAGAAACTGATGACATACAAGTATGGAGACTGCTCTGGACACCCCCCCCCTCTTCTCTCTGTCTGTCTCTCTGTCAAAAATAATAAAAAAATAAAAAAATAATAAAAATCTTAAAAACCCTATGAGGTGAGGATTATGCCCATTTCATAGATGAAAAGGCTAAAGTTCTGAAAGATGAGGTAATTTGTCAATGAGTGACAGGTTAGACCTTTAAGTCTGTCTGGGTCCAAAACCTGTTTCCTATCTACTATCACACTGCCACTCAAAGTTTTTTCTGGCAGTGCATCCTTTGCCAGGCGGCTGATGGGATTATTGCCAAAGTCACAATAAAGAATATGCCTACATACCATCCCATGCACCTGGCTATGTTCCTCTTCATAAGAAGTCCCCAAAGAGAACAAAACCCTCGTGATCACAGCCAGATAACTCTTTCTTCAACGACAGCAGGCCTACTCCAAAATGAAACAGGGGTCCACCAAGTATAATACCTCTCTATCCAAATAATTTCTCACTACTCCAAAAATGTCTCCACCCTTATCAAATTGTAGCCAGTTGAAGAAGGGAGGGGCTGCTAAAGGAGGAAGCTGCCCACAGTAGCCATAAATAAGCAGGCAGGCACCTCATGGATCTCCCTTCTGTTCTGATGGAAGCTAGGGGGAGCAGCCAGAGGTAGATATAATTAGTGCTAATGGACTGAAACTGATAAGAACGAAAGCCTGGAGGCAGATGGATGTGGGTAATTAGCAATAATGGGCTGTGATAGACAGGCGAAGAGAGACCCTTCTGTCAGTTACTGGTAAGGATATAAATATGGAAGGAGAGATTTGGGGACAGGGCATTTTGGTGGGGCTTTCAGAACTAGGAAGGTGTTTGCAGTCTGCAGGAGGCAGTCAGCTAGGCCCATCGATAATAGCAGCAGCTTGGTGCCCAGCCCTGGGAGTGTAGTCGAAGAATGTAGGCAGACATCTGGAAGTGAAGGGTCTCAGCGCTGGGATCTCTGGGCTGGAAGACCAGAAACAGCCCCTCTGTTTCTATGAAAGTCTGAGATCCACCTGAAGGACTGAACACCAGCTGCCTATGCTTCCCAGAAGATGGTGAACAGAGGAAGGGTAGAGACGGCTCTCTCCTTTCCACTTGGGCCTTGGACTTTGCTTTTTGCTGCCTTGGAGATCTGCATGGAAGATCACTCTGCAAACGTGGGTCTTCTCCAAAGGATGGTACTGTTAAAAGGGAGAAGAGCTCTGGATGCAGTCTAGGACAGGTGTGAGGGTGGCAGCAGGGTTATTTCTCCTTGCATGATGTATGTAACTCTGAAATAAAGGCCCCTTTCCTTTCTTCCATCCAACCTTCACCATCTCAGGTAATAGGTGCCCTTGTAATAAACACTTATTCTATGACCCAACTCCTTCCTATGTCAGTTTATTGGCTGAATTGCACAGGCAGCACAAGCCTGGATCCTGTTTCCCTCTGGTAACAAGAGGGTTCTCCTTGTTACCACCTGCCCTACCATCCCTGTGGCTAACTTCTCTCTCCCCTCTTCTGTCTGCTCTAAGCCAAATCCTGACCTACTCAGGGTTACTCCCAGCTCAGGTCTCTTTTCCACACTTTGCCCTTCTGCTATCTTGCTCCCAACTCCTCAAGCCCCTGACTTTATTCTACTTTGCACAACATCTCTGAGCCCTTCATTCTAGAAGGTCTGGTATTGCTCTTGAATTCACCTCTGTTACATTTGAAGAGTTTAAATTCTTCAAAACCAGACTTTGTTATCTTGTATGTCTTTTATTTCCTTTGGGGGCTAGTTTATGGCTGGATATGTTAGGTGGTCAAAACTTAGTAACTATTGATTTTCAAGGAGTTATGTTCTTCATATCTACTTGAATTTGAAGACCCACCACTCCTCTCCATAGACATTCGTGATACAAATGCATCTTACATGAGACCATATTCATTATGACCTTGTGTTCACACCAGAACAGACTATAATATGTTTGGCCTCAAATTTGCACTGTCCCAGTTTATGTTCCAACAGGACTTGCTCGAGACAGAACCGTGAGATAGGGTCAGACTGATCTACTGAGCTCTTTCCTGTTTTTGTCAACAGGCTCCTTCACCCAAACTACCCTGGAAAACTTGCCTTTCTATTTCCCACCCCTACTTACCAGCTGGTTAGCTCAGTCTCTCATTTTGAAATTTACACTAGAACAGGCTTCATGTAGTGGAGAATGCAGCAGACACAACATTGAATAATCTGCCCCAAAATCTATCTCCCACTTTCCTTTCCCTATCTGAACACCAGGTATTTATAAAAGTACCATATTCCAACTTGGGATATACGAGGACTGTCTGGAAAGAATCCAGCCATAAATGCCTCTGTTTTTCAAATTACCTAGCTGAATACTCTCTGGACAGCAATTGTATTTCAAGGAGGATGGCCCCTTTTCCTATATAAAGCTCTCTCATCTAAGCTGGTGATAGTGCATGGATTAGGTGTGGGCAAATTCTGACCTCTGAGACACAAGAGTAGGTGTTCTAGGGCTTCTGAGAAAGGTTTCTCTGCTTCCCAGAAAGATATCCAGGAGGACGAAGTCCTTTCTTGCTTGGGACACTATTCCGTATGGATCTGATGCCTAGAATGCCGCAGCCATCTCTGATCATGAGGGGACTATCCCATGAGGGTGGTAGAATAAACAGATGGTGTCACTAAGGTCTGCATTGGTCAACCAGGGCTGCCCTGCCCCGAGACTTCTTGTGATTTAAGCCACTTTAAGTTGAAAGCTCTGATACAGGGTGGGAATAGAGGCAAGGGGTGGAGGACAAAGGGTCACAAATATAACCCATATTGATTAATGTTCATTATACTCTGGCTGGACTTTTTAATATGTTAGTGAATTCTATCCTCATTTCAATCCTGTGTGAAAGCCATTACTGATCATGAAACTAAGACTCAGAGTGGGTGATAAATTTGTTGATGATTACAAGGACCACAAGTAAGAAAGTGGTATTTGAACCCTGGCAAAATTTAGAGTAAAACTTCTCTCTCTTCGTTATGCTGTCTTACCATGTTTGTACACAAATGTTTGTTAAGTAAATGTCAGAATGAAGTTTCCTGCTCTGCACTTTCTGACCTTAGGGTTGAAGATAATATCCTTCAGCATAAATGAATTGCTGACAGTGCTAAAAGAAGGGACTAAATTGAAGTCATATTCCTAAGTTTTTATTATTACCCGTGATAGGTGATATTCTTACTTTTGTTGTCTACTCAATAAATACTTTTAAGATAAAATTTTTAGCCTAGCCAAATTAATTTTTTTTCAGATGGCAAAGCCAGGGTATAAAAAGAAGAAAAAGAAAGCCCTATATAACAATGACCTGCAATGCAACTTTCCAGAGTTATCAATTGCTCAATGTACCCCTGATCTTTTTTTAAGCATATAGTAACATAATTCAAATCACATGTAGTCTGATCATCCCCCACCCCAGAACATAGAACACCCTTATTACATGTTCTAAGATAGTAGGGAAGGGATTTATTTGCCTTTCCCAGCCTGGATTTTTCTCAGATAGAACTCAGGTCCTTACCCTCTAGCACAGGGGTCTCCAACCCCTGGGGCCATGGACTGGTATTGGTTGGTAGCCTATAGGAACTGAGTCACACAGCAGGAGGTGAGAGGTGAGCAAGTGAAGCTTCATCTGTATTTACAGCTGTTCCCCATTGCTTGCATTACTGCCTGAGCTCCATCTCCTCTCAGATCAGTGGCAGTTTTAATTCTCACAGGAGTGTGAACCCTGTTGTGAACTGCACATGTGAGTGATCTAGGTTATGTGCTCCTATGAGAATCTAATGTGATGATCTGAGGTGGAGCTGAGACAGTGCAACTAGTGCTTGAGAATGGCAGCAAATGTAGATTAACATTAGTAGAGAGGTTTGACTGCACAGAAACTATAATAAATCAGTTGTTTGCCGACTCATATCAAAACTCTATCAGTGAGTGGCAAGTGACAATTAAGCTGCATCTAGTGGCAGACTTTATAGTGGTAAGTGAGTTGTATGATTATTTCATTATATATTGCAATGTAATAATAATAATAAAGAAATAACGTGCACAATAAATGTAACATGCTTGAATCATCACCAACCCCACCCCCACCCCACCTCAGTCCATGGAAAAATTGTTTTTCATGAAACCAGTCCCTGGTGGCAAAAAGTTTGGGGGCTGCTGCCTAGCACATGGCCATCTGCTTGGATATGTTGGCCTGGCCTTGAAATACGTGCAAGAAGCTTGCCCTGTTGGAATGGCTCCTCTCAAAAACTCCTGGCATTCTTTTGGCATTCTTTTTCCTTTCGTCATATTTCCTCTGAATTTTCTTTCATCATTTTTTGTTTGAAATATCTTTCTCCCAAGAAATCAGCTTGACCCCCATCTTGCAGCCCAAGAGCAGTGTGTAGTGGGACTTGTACTATTGGTACAGTGTGCCATCAAAGAGCACCATGCAGATTTTTACTAGGGTCTTGATGCAGACCAGTTTTTGCTGGATTCATTGTAGACTGTTAGGGCCAGGTGACCAGAAAACCACTAAAGGGCAGTCATGAAGTACATGACCAGGAGCTTACAGTTCTCAGAAAGTCTTGTGTACCTGCAATATCGAGAAATGGCTTAACCACAAAACATACCTATCCCAGGTACAACATCTGTTAACCCCCCCCCCTTGTTTGGTGCTTCCCCATACCTTACTTCCCACTCCCCCTCTGGTGCTGCCCAATACCTGCCCATAAAATGCTCTCCCAAATCGCCAGAAGGCGCTGATGACACTCTTGGAGTCAGCCCAGCAGGCCTCTTTAATAAACATGCTTGCCTGAACTCTCCCTTGGTAAACCTTTCATAGAAAACACCAGTAGGAGATCAAAGATGGCGGCATGAGAAGAGAACGCCGATAACTGCCTGGGAAGGGCATTGTAAACAGAGGGGAATCCACAGGGGAAACCCTGAGAAGAAACCTCAACTAAGAGAACCACACAACGCAGAACAACACCCGAAGTTTAGAGAAAAAAGGGCAGACTGGGAGAGGGAAAGGGAAGCAGCGGTTTGGGGACAGAGACTTGGAGCGCGGCGAGGGGCTAGCAAAAACAAAGGGGGATTGGGGGACTATGGTCAAAGTAGAACTGGATCAAGGGCGGGCTGGAAACCGAGACCTAGGGAGCGTGGAGTCCCCACAAGACTGTGGACAATTTAACATCCGAACTCAAGGGACAGCACGCAGTGCCCTAATCAGATCACAGAGCCTAAAGTGGAACAGGGACTGTGGAGCAGGGCGGCTGCACTTCCCAGCGGGTGGGGTGAGAGCAGGGCACCAGCCCACAACAGCTCAGCACCCCTGATTTACGGAGGAGATTGACTGTGAAGGAGCGCCTTCTGAAGACAGAGCTGTTGGAGTGAGGGCTGGGGCTTGAGTGGGCATAGCTGCATTGGACATGCTTAGAGTGAATCTGGTGGTCTCAACAGAGCCGGGAGCATAGAGCGGCTGCTGCCCGAGTAACGGCCTGTGCACACAGGGCTTTCGGCACTCCACCCACAGAGCAGCTGCGGCACCACTGCGTGCACGCACCCCGGCTTTTGGCGCCCTGCCCACCAGGCTGCCACGGTGCTGCTGCCAGCGCGCAACTGGGATATCAGTGCCCCACCCACCGAGCCGCCGTGGCGCTGCTGCTTGCTTGCCAGCGCACAGTTGGGCTTTTGGTGCCCTGCTCACCAGGCTGCTGTGGCGCTGCTGCCAGCACAACTGCACAACTGGGCTTTCAGTGCCCCACGCACTGGGCCGCTGCGCATCGCTGTGTGCACACACCCGGGCTTTTGGCGCCCCGCCCACCGGGCCGCCGTGGCACCACTGCCTGCTCGCCAGCGCGCTACCGGGCTTTTGGCACCCTGCCTGCCGGGCTCCTGCGGCGCTGTTGCCTGCTTGTGAGCATGCAGCTGGGCTTTTGTCTTCCCCCCCACCGGGCCTCTGGGGTGTTGAAGCCCGTGTGCGCAACTGGGCTGCCAACCGGGTTGCCGTGGTGTCATTGCCTGCGCAGGGGACTGCGCAGCCGACCGGGACCTCTGCCAAGCCCCAGCCCATCCAAGTGCTGCCCTGCGGGCATGGCTTACAGATACGATTGAAGGAGGGGCAGCCAGGCGGAGGAGAGAAAGACAGGAGCTCCTGCGCCCCGCCCCCACTGAACCACCAGTCCTCCTGATGAAAGAGGAATCTGCTATTGTGTCTCAGGCCCACACTAGCTCCTACTCACATGCCCCCACCCCTGACCACACCTTTACTACCCTGCTATCTAACAGCTAAGACAGCAACCTGAAGTGCCCCAGGACACAGAAGCTGTCTGCTTCCCCCAACCCTCTCCCAAAATCTCCTTCTCCCACAATTGAGCCCAAAAGAAAAAGCAAAGAGAAGCCCATCTGATAGGCAAACCCCCAGAGGGAAAACAGACTCATGCGTAAAGCAAAAAGAACCACATCAAACACAATGCACACCTCAGAATCCAAAGCCCCTCCAGAAGATCAGGGGCAGTCTTTAGTAAAGGACCTTGCACACTTGGAATCAAATCTAAGTGAAACAGAATTCAGGGCTGCATTAATCAAG
>PVKE010007421.1:16786-50965 GCA_004027555.1 Craseonycteris thonglongyai | reverse complement strand
TGATGGTGATGATGATGGTGATGATGGTGATGGTGATGATGATGATGGTGATGATGATGGTGATGATGGTGATGGTGATGATGATGATGGTGATGATGATGGTGATGATGGTGATGGAGATGATGATGATGATGGTGGTGATGATGATGGTGATGGTGATGATGGTGATAATTATGATGATGATGATGATGGTGATGATGGTGATGGTGATAATTACGGTAGTGATGACTATGCTGCTGCTGCTGCTGCTGATGATGATGATGGTATTGGAAGGGGATGGTATTGGGATCAGCATGGTGTTTGGATGATGATGGCCGTGGTTTGGGATAATGATGGTGTTGACGATGACGGTGGTGATGATGGGTGTGCTGGTGATAATGATGGTGACACTGATGTGTTGGTGACGGTGTTGGTGTTGGTGGTGTTGGGATGGTGAGTCTGTCTGTGCATAGACAGCTGTCACATTACCATGGCAGAGATCCATGCCCTGCTTGTCACAAAGGGGTTCTGTATGTGTTTTTTGACTGAATGGATGAACCAAGAGTCTTAGGGGTTGTTTTATTCTATTACATTTTACCACCATATTAAATTCAATAGGCTCAATGATGCACAGTATTATCAGAGCCCAAACTACATTAAAATACATATGAAGCAAAGACAGGCTTTCTAGGGCCTGACTTTCCTACTAGATAATGATTAGTTCAACCAGAATCTGGTTTCAAATGTCAGAGATTTTGAATATTTTGCCTCATCCTCCTTTTCCTTTTGCCCAAGCCTGACCTCACGTTGTTGAGTGATCCAACTGCAGAATTCAGAGGAGCTGGGGACTGCGACCCAGGCAGGCGCTCCAGCTCCTGGTGTCTGAAGGTCACAAGACAGCACTGACTTTGGGGAGTCTTCTTTCTGTTCCCTGGAGAGTCACTTTGGAACAATGACTAGAAGAAAGATCCAGGCTCTGTTCTAAAGTTAGAATTAGCCGTGTTTAATTAAGTCTAGAGTTTGGCAAAGGAGTCATTTCAACTCATAGTGAAACTCTGAGACTACACTAAAGGCATGTGACTCTTTCTGGCCAGACCGTAGGGGTCACCACCCATGTCTGTGAATCAGAGGTGGTGCCGCTGCTCAGCCAGCTGGCTTTTCCCTGCCAAACACCCACACCACAAGCTAATGATTAGCTATGTTCTTCCTTCCCTCCCCTTCAAACCAGCCCTATTTAGCAATTTCCAGGCTCATTCCACAGACGTTTACGTGAGAGCAAATGTACATTAATTCCAGATGAGAAAAATATGCCCGAAAGAAGAGGAAATGATTCAGTGTGACAATTTAAGGCTTAAATACATATGTACTACATTAGTCCGTGCATCAGAATTAGAATATAGACACGATACTTATAGGAGAATTGTGTTAATGGGATCCATGCAGCTGGAGCATGGGACAATAATACAGTGTCTTAGCACAGAGTCTGCTCCCAGGACAGAGGAGATATGTCTACGCCATTGATACATAAGGCTTTATGAATAGTGAGACCTCATTGCGGACATAGGAGGGCTGTCCAGAAAAAAATCCAGCCAAGCCATGACTACCTTTATTTTTTTATTGCATGCCGTTGTATGTGCATTTGTGTTGTCAACTGACTTTCTCAAAAATGCTTGTTTGGGGCATAATTTTTTAGGTCCTCATAAAATCTCGCTTGCATTTTTATTGGAATGTTATTATTTATCTATTAAAGTTTTCCTTTATATTGAGTATATCCTTTACTAGGATTTTTAAAATTCCCCATAATGGTCTAATGCATTTTTTAAAGATTTATTTTATTGTTTGAGAGAAGGTGAGAGAGAGAGAGTGGGGAGGGAGGGCCCAGAGCAGTCTCCATAGTTGTACACCATCAGCTGTGACATAGTTTCATTCCACACAAGTGAATGTGGAGTTGCATGCGGTGGGAACCAAACCGAGGGGCCTCTGCATGGGAGGCGAGAACCTTCACCACAGGGATTGGCGGTTACCAGTTTTGCGCAGCTCAGCACATGGGTCTGCACAGGCTGGGGCCAGGATTTGATCCCGGGACCTCACAGTTACAAGGCTAGTGCTCAACCTGCTGAGCTATCCTGGCATCCCTAGACCTAGTGCATTTTTGAGAGGTTAATTCCTTCAAACGGGGCTGCCTGCCGAAAGAGTCCAGTGTTCTCTCTGAGAAAAAGAGACCATCTCTATTCAGAACCAAAGAAATTATACCCAAGTAACTTAATTAAAAGGACATCCTTCACTTGAGAAGTGATTTTAGCTTGATTTTTGTCATCTATTTTTTTATTTATTCATTATTTCTTGAGCACCTGCCCTCTGCCAGCCCCTGTCCTATTCACAGTATAACTCTTCTTTAGGCATTTGGTACAATCCAAAAGGAACTTCGTGCAAGGTCAGAGAGAATGAAAGCAAGTCCATAAGGCTGGGTAGTCCAATAAGATCAGAGCAGCTGGAACAAGACTCCACTCACAGAGCAAACGGTCACACACAAGGGCCTGAGAAGAACTGCAGTAAAGCGACTCATTGAACCTTCTCCAAGGCTTAGTGACAAAGCCTGCACTGAGGTCCTAAGGCTCTGGGTCCCGTTGACCTTAGCTAGGACAGGCCACCCAACGTGGAAGATGGGGTGGTGACTCCAGGAACCTTTTTGCTTCATTCCTGATTGACCACAATTGACAATGGCTTTGGCATGGCAGGCTTTTCTGACCACTCAAGCCATTAGTGAACAGAAAGCATTCGCTCAAAATCCCTGTGCGAGTCTACAGACAGAATCACTGGGCAAAGCGAAGATGCCTTCGGTAATGCATATATTCACCCCATAGATTACATATTTGCTCTGAAACAAACAGGCAGAATGGCTGTCTGGTGACCACAAAGAACCATAATGTGCTGACAACTCAGAATGAGAGATTTGTCCTTGGAATGGGCTCTTCATACCAATCGGGAATATTTGTATCCGGGAATCGGAGCCAGAACTTGCTCATTTTCCCCTTTGTGAGTTGTGTTTCTGGAACCTTTGGTTGGGCCTGGTGGCACTGCGGGGGTGAGGGTGGGAGGCATGTCACCAGACATGGCTCTCAGCCTGGGACGCCTGATGAAAGAACAAGATGCAGTCCCCTTGTCCTGGGTCTCCTACCAGCCTCGAGATCCCCATTGCTGCTTCTACATGTGGCCCCATGTCCTTTAGTCTCGCTTTCAAAACTCCAGCTCCCATATGAAAGGTGGTGGGCAGGGGTCTGGGGAGGGCAGGGGGCCCTTCTCAAGGCCCCAGAAGCCTGGGCTGGGCCTCCTTCTGATTTCCCTCTTTCCCAGGAGGTGCTGGCCAATCGGTTCTGCCTGGAGTCAGGATGGATGACTCACCCTCCAAGAATCCTTCTCCTGACTTGAGAGGCCAGGCAAAGAAAGGGAACTCCCGCACATCTGGCACCCGCCTGGGGGAGGTGGGGGGCCCAGTGCTCTCTCCCGGGCTGGACGGGGAAGGAATGTTATTCTTTCACAAATCTGTATAGGTATCTGCTTCCTGAAGCTGCTGTTTATTCTTCTGGAGGCTGAAAATACTGGGTGAGGATAAAGTCTAACTGGACCCAGAAATATGGCTAATGTGGATTCTTGGAGGGGAGGGCATGCCACCAAGAAATGTTCCGCACTGTGAGTTCCAAAGATTGAGTTTATGCCAAAGAAATAAACAAGGAATACCTTATTGATTTCATAAACAAAATTTCAATTGGTTGACAACAGGTCATGGACGCAAAAGAAGAATTTGTGATGGTTACAAATACCTACGAATATCAAAGGAATGTCAACCTCGTTTCTATCCAGCAAATAAAAATAGAATAGTTAGCAATGCAGGGATAGCTCAACAGGTTGAGCACTTGCCTGCAGGTCCAGGGATCGAATCCCAGCTCCAGGCGTGTAACCCCGTATGCTAAACTGCAACGCGCAACTGGTAACCGCAGCTGGTAAACTGGGTATCTATGTGCATATGTGTATGCTTGTGCATGATGTGTATGTGTGTCCACATGTATGTGTGCATGTGTGTGTGTGAAATGCCCACTCATGTATAGTCATATGCATGTGTACACACATAGTTTTTATTTTTTTATTTTTTTTGTTTTTATAATTTTATTTTATTTTTTTGACAGAGAGAGATACAGAGACAGAGGCAAAGAGAGAACCGAACTGGGGGAACTCCCCAGTTCAGCATATGGGTCCGCACAGGCCGGGGCTGGGATTCGATCCCTGGTCCCCGGCGCTGCAAAGTGAGCGCTTAACCCACTGAGCCATCCCGGCTTCCCCCACACATAGTTTTTAATATGCACAGAGAAAAGCCTCCTGAAGAATGACCATCTAGCTCTCCCTGCTAACACATGTAGATAGTGGGGCTGGGACGGGCACAAGAAACTGGGAAATTTCGCAGCTCATGCACTTCTACATTGATTGAGGTTTTTGTAATAATTCAGTATTATTTTACTACTTTATATTTTGACTCAACAAGGACCGTCACAGTATTATTTTATTATTTAAAAAAGTAAGACACCAAAATTCTTGACTTCTGGAAGTCATTCAATGACTCTTCTTTTATTGAAAACGTGCTGGTTAGTATAGCTTCTATTTACTATGGAAGTTATCCTTTAGGACGCCCACGAGAGAGCAGGTAGAAACTCACTCACTATCTAATGATATCATTCCGGTTACAATAATTTCATTAGAAGCCAACTTGCCCTTGTCCTCTAAGGCCGCTGTGAACATCAGACGTGCTTGGTCCCAGCTGCTGCTGCGGATGTCTGACAGCAAGCAGTGTCAGGAGACGTGGCAGGCGCCACTTCCTGCACACATGCAACTCCCAGGGAGGACTCGCCTGTGGTCTGCACGTGCATGGAGCTGCCCTCTTCCAGCCTGCCTTCCGAGGGGGAGAGCTCACCCCCTTGTCTGCTTCTGAGCGTTCTCAGGGTCTCCTCACCGCCAGGCGTGGGAGAGAGACGGCAGAGCCTCCTGTGGGCCTTGAGCACGCAGACCCAGGGGACTTAACAGCTGAGGACATCCTGTGCGAATGTTGGGAGTGGACCCAGCATAGCAGGGAGCTCCATCTCACTCCCTCTGTACCCCAAAGCCATGGCGCAGCTGGGATGCGGGGGGGTGTCACCTTTCTCTGGCCATGGAAACAGAGCTTCGTGGAGGGAAAGTAAGTTGCCCGGGTTTGTACCACCAGGACTAACCTGTCATGTATGTTCTTTCCAGCCACCACCCGTATTTGGACTAGAAGGTGGGCAGTCTGGAGCCTGCTTCAGATTCCACTGAGGGGGTCAAACGGCGTGACCCTCCATGAGAAGCCATCTGGAGGCTCTGCCAAGTTAAGTTACCAAGTCCTGGGACAACTGATGTCACGTTCAGGACCCAGTCCCCACGTATTAGAATAAGTCCTTGCACGTCCACGCACGTTCACCGGAGCATTAGTTGCATTATGAAAAACCGTCAGCCACCTAAGTATCCTCCATACAATGAATGCAGGCACATCAGATGGAATCGAGTCAGCCGTTTATACAAGAGAAGGAAGCGGCTTGAGAGATGCCCTGATGTGGAGTGAGCTGCAAGGTGAGTGTGGGGGTGCGGAGGTGGGGTGCGTTCATGCTTTGAATGGATTGCACGAGCCTGTGCTGTCCCGAGAGGCCCCAGCCCTGCCGCCGCCACCCCGTTTGTTCCGTGTCTGCCTCTTGCTTCCTACCTTCTCCGCCCATACTCCCTCACAGGAGAGAGCTTCCTTCCTCTGGATGACAGGAAAATGGTGTCCAGAGCAGGGAGCTCGAAGTCCCCGGGGGGCCATGCTGTCACCTCCATCACCAGCCACGTCCATCCTGAGGACGGATCTCTCCGGGGACATGAACCACCAGCGGGCAGTGAGAAGATGAAGGTCCGCTCTCGGTGACCTTGGTTTGCCCTTCCCTCCTTTTCACCCTGAGTCCTTTCTCTCTTCTTAACAGCTGGGAACACAGCGCTCACTCGGGTCGCAACGTGTGTGGCCGGGAGGGAAAGAAGGCCAGCTCTATAAATAACTCCGGGATTCAGACGCCCTGACAAGAAAGGCAGGGCCCGAACTCTCCCAGCCTCCAGGGGCTGGGCAGGAAGGCAAGGGCCCCGTCTGCAGGAAGTGGCCCTAGCTGACTGCTCCCTGGGGACCCAGCGTTACCCAACTGTCCGACTTCTCAGGACCAAGAAGAAACTGGGCTTATCATAGGAAACGCACTGTTTTATGTGTCATGAAAAGCCACCAGCTACCACGTGGGCCAACACCATCCAGCCTGTCCCTACCAGCCCCCACCCCGGCCCTAAGGACGGAAGACAAGGGACATAGGATGGCCATGAGCCCAGCCACGACCAGGAGCCGCCAGCTCCACCCTTGTGCCCTTGACACTCTTCAGGTCTCATGGCCCCTGAGTCAGGGACGCATGCCCCCGGGGAAGGAAGGCTGGTGGGGCAGAGGTGCGGACCCACTCGGCCTCTAGAAGAAAGGAGCCAGGTGTGGAGGCCAAATGTGTTAGCAGGTGACCCCGCTAACCTCCTGCCTCATCCGTCCAGTCCAGGGGGAAGGACCCAGTGGGCAGGGACAAGGGGGGTGGGGGCTGTGCTGCGACCTATGGGGGTGAGGAGACCAGAGGGCTTTGATGAACCCATTTCCCCATTTGCCCCGAGAATAAGCGCCGGCGGCGAGTGCGGCAGCAGCCTTTACCCTGAGATACGTCGTGGGTGACGGTCCTAACCACACACCCAGTGTTTGCCAGGAAATATCTCGCTCTTGTTATTATTTTTGCATCACTTCTAGCGTATCGATAGTCTTTGGAAACACGACATCCTTCTGTTGAGAGCATTCTGTGTTCAGTAGTGGTATTTCCACTTACAAAATACAGTAATCCTCGATTGCTGAAAATGTCACATCCTAGAAAACGTAGCATTTTGAGACATGAAAAAATGTCTTAATGCTGATCGCCATGTACATTTCTGTGCCGTTAGGATTAGCGACAAGTTCTGCTTAGAAATAGCTCCAGGGACAGTTTTCTGTATTTTGTTTTCACAGTGAAACTCAGTCGGGTTCGCGTCAGCTTGAGAGCGTGTTTGTGTAAAATGAAATGGGCACGGCGGTGAGCCGCCGTCTTTTCCTCCAACGGGAAGGGGGTAAGATGAGACCGTCCCCACTGTTCTTCAGGAAGCTAAGGTGTGTCTGGAGGAACTTCAGCCACGACGCCGTGTGTCTGAGTTCAGGAAGGCCTTGTGGAGGCGGGAGGTAAGCCGTCTCCCCGCGTAGAAATTCTGTCTGAGAACGGGAGGTCAGGCATTGCACCCCATGGTCTGCAAGTCCAGGGGCGTTTTCTGCAACATTAAGCCTCTGCGAGTTGCCCAGTGGGTCCTCGTGCTATCTTATAAATGACAATGTCATGTAGGGCCATCGAGGCCACATGGGGACAGAGCGGCTGGCCTGTGTCCCCACCAGTCTGGGGAAGAGAGAGGACACAGAGTGAGGGAAAGCTAACGTCACTCCCAGCCTGGGGGCTGAACAGTGTTGTTTGGGAAACCGGGGGGACCCCCCAGAAGCAGCCCATTCTGAGAAGGGGCTGGTGGCGGGGCCTCCTGGGAGGGAATTCTCCCAGAGATGAACCAGGAGGCAGCTTCCGCAGGAGCCAAGACTAGTCCCCAGAGGACGGCCGACTGCACCCACCCTGTAGCCATCGGCCGAAATCCTGAGTAGACAAGACTTGGAGCTGAGACAGAAGGACGGGTCCTCGTCACAAAGCAGCTGGATTTGGGGGCACCAGGAGAAGTGAAGGCTTCATCCCCACCTCTCCCCAGAGCGCCTCAGCTGTGCTCCCAGAGGGGCCAGGAGAAGGGGCTGGCAGAGCAGCAGGGCCTGCAGGGAGCACCTGGGAGCCACCCGTCCCAACGTACACATGGGACTTCGCCTCAAGACCCCAGAGTCACCAGAGGGAGGGGGCGCCAAGCCACCAGGGAATGCTCAGGGGCAACGCAGCGCACATGTACGTGGGATATCACACACATTTTAACGTCAGGCATGGGGGCCAAGGAAGCACCCACCGTAAGCACATCCAGACGTCCTCCCCAGGGATGATTTGGATCATGATGTTTTAGTTCACGAAGGCTGGGGACCTCTGAGGACAGACCTGTTCGTCCCGCGTACTTAAGGTTCTGTCTCCAGCGACCAGAGGTGCATCCGGGTACGGACTGATCCCGTATGCTTCCCATCAAGTTTCCCCACCACAGAGCCCGGCATCAGCAGTTCTAGAGCTTTCTGTGGCAGCAGCCCACTTTCTTGAAGTGGAGCCTCGGGTGGCAGGAAAACACGGCGGTAAGCGGGGACAGGCTGTCACTAGAGATGGGGCACGGGGTCCCCGCACAGCCATTCCTGGGGCTGCAAACGGCACAGTCAGAAACACAGCTAAGGTCATGTTGGCAAAAGGTGACAAAGACACAAACGTGACCTTTCCCTCAGGTGGCATTTGCAAAACCTCAGGTTGAGAGTTGGGGACGTATGAGTGGCAGTGCAGCCCACAGATCCATGGAGAAGTTAAAGTCGGGGCACCCTTCAGGAGTCCCTGTTCCGTGACAGAGCACAGAGTGACCCAAACCCGGGACACCATGCTGCTGCAGCCAACCTGTCAGCACCCGCCTGATGCCTCATAAATATTCATGGCACAGGCTCAGCAGTTTCTGAATATTTCTAAATCTCAGCACTTGCCTAGATGAGGAGCCAGGTTGGATGGAGACGCGGCCCGTCATACCATTGTACAAAACGTGGAGTTTAATTCTATTATTATTTTATGCTTCCCACCCAAACCTCAAGTTTTGCATTTATATTGAGTTATTCCTGGTGAAGTCTCACGGCAAGGTCGCCGAGCCCCAGTCAGGACGCAGGCTGCACCACTGAGGCGACCCCCTCCATCACATCGTTGTCTCTCACATTCACCAAATCTAATTCCACAGAGTCAGAAAACGCGGTGAACACCTGAGGGACAGCCAGCCAGCGCCCGGGGGCTGTGCAGCAGCGACGCAGGTCCCACAGATGTCAGCTGTCAATCTCACTGGTGAATCCTGCGTGGTTTCTCTGAGTCTCGCTCCAGCATCGCTGCAGCGTGGGGGAACGATACCCACCCTCGTCTCCAATTCCTGCTGTAACAAAGCAGCACCCGTCCCGGGGATTAGCGCCGACAACCTGAACGTACCGTCTTCCAGAGCTGGAGGTCAGGAGTCTAAAACGGCCTCACGGGATTCAAGTCAGCGGCAGCAGGGCGCCGGCCCTTCTGGAAGGTCCAGGGCAGAAGCGCTGCCTGGCCTCTGCCGGCGTCTAGAAGCTGCTCATGTTCTGGGGCTCACGGCTCCAGCCTCCATCTCCAAAGCCCCTAGAGGCTGGTCAGGTCTCTCATGTCAAATCCCTGACTTCTGCCAGCTGCCGCCGTTCAGAAGGACCCCTGTGATGACACTGGGCCCATCTGGGGGGTCTAGGATAAGCTTCCTATGTTAAGACAAACCGATCAGCAACCTTAATTAGCCTTTGCCATGTGCACGGGCACAAGGCCTGAGGATCAGAACATGGACGTCTCTAGAGACCACTGTTCTGCCAACTGCTGTCCCTGTCTCAGAGCCTGCTACTGACGTGGCCCTGCTACTGAGTGACTGTCCAGAGGCCGGAAGCCCTGGGGCCCAACAGCACCCGGAAGCTGCAAGGCAGCGCCAGCTCGCATAGTCCCTGAGGATAAGGTGATCAGATGTCCCGCTTTGGGTGGGACAGTCCCGATTTTTAACAATTTGTCCCGCGTCCTGCGGCATTTTAAAAAAGTCCCGATGTTTGGAAAGAATGCACGACAAGCTAGGGAACGGCGGGAGATAGACCCAATTTTTAATCAAGAACCCCCTCCCCCCCGGTCAATGGTGTCCCGCTTTACCAATGTTAAAATCTGGTCACCTTACCTTAGGACCCGCTCACTCTAGGAAGGCTCGCACCCAGCTTTGCCCACCAAGCCTTCCAGGCTTCAGGCAAAGCAGTGACCCGCCATGGTTCATTCAACCCCCATTTTCCCTTTGTTTGCCTGGACTCCAAATGACAAGCACACTCTACAGCCTCGCTCTGTCATTTCCCATTGTACCCACACGCAGCCACGACACTGAGAGGTCCCCACTGGAACTCCAGGGCATACTCAGCCGCACGCCCATGAACCTCCCCTTTGACAAGCTACCCATTTAGAAACAGTCTTTCCAACTTACTTGATTAGTAAAAGAACCACATCACCTATCCACCTGGGGTACTTCTTATTGCTAAATGGGACACTCATTACTGACGTGGGGACAGAAGCCAAAGCAATGCAGACAATCTACGTATTATGGCATCCATAATAAAGAGCAGAGCATCATAAGGCTGGTTTGCTTGAAATGAATTGTATCTTTCCAATGATGGTGCAGTTTGCTTCCAGGGCACAGGACTGAGCTCTTTCCTGTAAAGGCACGTTGGGCAGAGCCGAGTCGGCTCTCACCCCTGCACACCAAGGGCTCCACCCACCTCACCTCCTCCCTCGCAGGGCCATGATGATTAACGGCTGCCTTGTAACTTTGGTGAAGCGTTCCAAAGGCCACTCTGCTGTAGCTCATTTGAATTTATTGCACCTCATTCTTTTCCTAACCTGAAATTCATTTGTGCACTTTTTAATTACTGTTATTGTGCTTTCTAGAACAGCTTTAATGTCAGCGGGTTCGTGTGTGTCCTCAAGTGCTTGACTTCCTGTAAGCATGACCAACAATCTTATGATGATAGATAGCACTGTCCCCTCTGTCACAAACAGAACAAAAGGACGTGGGGTACGTCCACATGAAGAGATAAACTGGCCAAGCATGTGAAGTAATGAAAAGGATGGTTTTGGTGCACACAGCGCAAGGTGGACTGAATCTTCCTAGGTGTTGGTTGACTTGGCTTCGGGGACTGAATCTTTCTTGGTATTGGTTGACTTGGCTCCAGGGACGGGAATGGGAGGACGGCACCCTCCCTGCCTCGTCATGTTTGGTGAGGTCTGTTACACCTTGAAATTGCCTGCAGTGTGTCTGGTGTGTGCGTGTTTTTCTCATGAGAAATTGGTCAGGGCAGCCATCGGGTTCTCAGAGGGGTTCCCTGAGGACCCAGGAATGGTAAACACAGGCACTCCTGCATCAGCGAGCGGCTTTCCTCTTTGCGTTCACTCTGCACATGGGTGTGTCCACCGGATAAACATTTTCCCTCTAGATGTTCACAGAAACACAAACAGCTGTGCCCATACCACTTCCAGGGGCCCAGTGCCCAGACTGTGCTGCAGAGGGTCTCTCAGCCTGCCACCATCTTTAGATTGTTCATTATATACATGGCTCCTTGTCCTCTGACTGGAAATTGTCCCACAACGGACTCTGTACACTGATAACTAATGGGAAGGCTCAACAGGGAAGTTTCTCGCCTCCCATGCGGGAGGCCCCCAGTTTGGTTCCCACCCCTCATGGCCCCACATCCACCTGTGTGGAGTGAAACCATGTCACCACTAAAGATGTACAACTATGGAGACTGCTCTGGGTCCTCCCCCTTCTCTCTCTCATTCACCTTCTCTCAAAAGAATAAAATAAACCTTTTTTTAAATAAAGGACGCCCTCCTTGTGAGTATCCCACCCGTGTATTGCTGACGTTCTGTGTCATAGAAAATAGAAGACTAGTCCTCCTAATATGCTTTGACAGAATATGTTTGATAAAGAGAGAAAAAACTGTCCACTTCACACAAGTGAAAGGAAAACAAAATTCCCGAGGTGTGCCTCAGGATTCTGTGAAATTCTAATTTTCCTTTAAACTGTCCTGGCCTGGGATGTAACAAATCTGTACAGAGGACCTGCCTTAGCTCATTAGAAATGGCAACGAGGACACTTTGGGGACACTGCTGCTGTCATTTGGAATACACAAGGGACCCAAGAGAGCATGTCCCCTGCTTGTTGAACCAATTCAGAGACTCTACACTGTGGTTGCGGACCCCAGGCCTCCTTCTAAATGGACTTCATGCAAGTTCCTCTCTCAGTTCATTAAGAAGCTCAGAGGTGAGTCCCTCACCTGGGGGACGTCGCAGTGACCAGAGTCTCCAGGTACAGAGATGGCAGCTGACTTGGGCTTTAAAGACAACTCTGCTTTGTCGTCTTGTAGAGAATGAGCCCGGAACAACAGAAGATAGTTGGCAGTCATAGGGATTTGTCCCTGGCCTTTGACCCTGTGACAATGCTCAGTTTTCCCTGCCCGATAAAGGGAGTGTCCGTGAGTCATGCCCTGTGACTTCCTCATCCCTCTTGGAGTTTCGGTGGATTAGGAGATCCAAGCTCAATGAAGGGGGCCCCTTTTAAGTTCTGTCTCCAATCCACAGGAACTTGCCCCATCTATGTCAGTGACTTCGCCTCTGCAAGCTCTATTAGCCTTCCTTAAGAACAAAATGAAAGACGGAGGAAGGGGGCAGGATGAAGGGAGGAGGAGGAAGGTAAGGGGGGAGGGAGAGGAGGGGGAGGGAGGAAAAGGCAGCACACTCATCGGATCAGGGCTTCAATGCTCAGGGTGGAGAAGGCTGATTGGAGCGGGAACCTCTTTGGAGCTTTTGAGTCCAGGGCCAGCAGCCTGTCCACAGGCGTTAAGTCAATGTCCAAGGGACTGACTTCACGTGGAACAGCTGTGTGGGTCGAAGGTGGTGCTCTAATCAGAGGACATGAAGGAAGGTCTGGAGTCCAGACTGACGCTGTTCTTTCTCTTTCCGGTTTAAATTGGCCATCTCTGACTCCACTGAGGGCTGAGAGGCAGAAATCCACCTTCCATTGCACTTCCACATTTGAGCTCCGTGACATTTCAAAGACATTCTGCTCCCCTGCCTCTTAATGACCATCCATGTGTTGTCGCCTTAAGTATATCCCGTCCCGTCTCTTCCTTAACGGGCGCGCGTTTCAAAGCCAGTCCCCAGAGGAGCCCCACGGCGCGCTATCTGAAATGGCGTGAAGGGCCTGCTGACTTTGCTTGCTTTCTGAGTCTGATTACATAAAATGCTCTACGAGGTAACTTTCCATCCCGGATTCCCGGTGACAATATTAGTGACATGTTGCAGAAAGTGCAAAACTAGTATTTGCCAAAGGTAACTTCTGCCTGCCACAGAACAGCATTTTACAAATACTTCCAAGCACTTGCTGCTTCACATCAAAGTGCACCTGTGTTTAAAGTCCAGGCAGATGCGCCTGGGTCCCTGTCCGAGTAGCCAGGTGTGGGCTCCAGGCACCCGGCAGGGAAAGGAAAAGACTTCATAGCGATCCTCTCCTGTGTTGTTATGCTTCGGATCCCGTTTAATTCTCCCAACAGCCCCAGAGGTGGGTGTTTTTATTTTCCTGTTACAGATGGGGAAACGGAGGCTCTGAGAAGTTCCATATCTTAGCCAAGACCGATCCGCTAGCAGAGTCCAGATTTGAACCTAGATTTAGCTCTCACTGAGCCTGTATCGTTGGGCAAGCAATGAAGGCCAGACCCTTGGGACGGATGACCTTAAGCCGTAAACCACTCTCCTGCTGAGCCACTTACCATGTGGCCTAGAAACTGCAGTATTGAGTAGCCAGAGGCAAAAAAGAACCATCCCCGAAACAATAGCAAAGGGCCATCTTCAGATACGACCTAGACCTTGTCCTTGGGATCCTGTGGAACAGAGAGGACACAGCTTGGGGAGCTCTGGCCACGAGGCATGGGGACTTTATATACGATCAGGGCAGGAAAAAAAAAAGAAGAAGTCATCCTGCTGACTCATCCGTAGGCTGATCTGAACTAAGTTTTAGGCTGTGGGGAGAACGTGGCAGGGGGTCTCCCTGGGAGGGGGCAGGAAAAGCGGTGGTCTCTGGGGAAAACCAAAGATATTGGGAACATCAGTGAATCAACTCACGGGTGGCCTGGAGACCCCGTGGGAGGAAGCGGGAGCCCAGCTGCTGGGCTAAGATGAGAAAATGGGTGAGGGCAGGGGGCAGGGAGCCCCTGTCCCTGGGCACCCTAGCGTGGTCAGCATCACCTTGAAAACATAGTAGGACAAAGCCCCCAGCTCTGAGGAAGCAGGAGTGTGACCAGAATCCTCAGGACGGATGTGGAACAGCACTGGAAGCTAGTTCAAAAGACAGCCATTGTCAACTGGAGGGGAAATCGGACAAGAAATCGGCAGTTCCTATAACCGAAAACCTTAGAGCGTCCGAGAAGAAGCGTTGAGGCTCTCCCTTAGAAAAGATGTCCCAGCACCAACCTGTGAGGCCTGGCATTTCCAGAAAGCCTGTGGAGGGAGCGGTGGCCACAGACAGCAGTGCCCAGATCGTGGGGAGCGTACGACACAGCAGATGAAGTGGATGGGGTGCGTTCAGGTGCGGAAAGAAAATGAACTGAGGTGAAGAGGTTGGACGACACCGTGAGCGCTGGGGTAACATTGAGCCAGATGGCTTTTCGGGGGCAGGCTGCACCTTCGGGGGACAGAAGGGCATGTGGGCACAGCTGGGGTGGCCCTCACCCACCTCAGCTCGGGCACCCTTGAGGGACAGTCATCAGCAAGGTGAGCTCACGGGACACTCTGTGACAGGACACAAGGCTCTCCAATTACGCAGCGTCTGCTGAATCAGCTCCTCAGCTCCTTCCCAGCAAAAGTGCAGACGCGGGCTCAGTGGCACCTGGCGCCCCAGAACCTTGGAAAGGGGGAGGCGGAAGGGGCAGTGGGGGAGGGGTGCAGAGGACGGGGGGAGGGTTCCTGAGACCTTCTTCTGGACAGGATGCAAAACGTCAGCATGTCAGCCTCGGTGGTTGCTTTCAGCTGTCAGGCAAGCACGTTTCTGGGATGTGGAGAAAGAAAGAGCTTCCCTGGTTGTCTCCAAGGAAAATGCGTCTCTGCTGCCAGATCCGTAAACATTATTTCCTCCATCTGACATGTTGTCTCTTTCCTGGTGTTTATAAGGATGTTTTGTTTGTGTGTGTGTGTGTGTGTGTGTGTGTGTGTGTGTGCGTGCGTGCGTGCGTGTGCGTGTGTGTGCGTGTGCGTACGCGCGTGTGGTGCTTTTAAACTGGCACACATGAGAGAAAGCCTCTTTCTCCTCCATTTCTAATCTTCAGCGGCCGTCTTGCCCTAATGTGTTTTGACCTGTATTCTCCAGACAGTTTCATTAGTTTCACAATCATTTTCCCTCAAAACTCTAAGGGCACTCGCTCCATTGCCTTGTGGACTTGGATGCTGAGCAGAAGTCTGAAGCCAGGCTGGAAGCCAGGATTGCTCGTGCTTTTGGAGTTATCCAGTTGGGTTTTGTTGTTGCTTTTATTGTTTTCTGTTTGTTCTGAGCCCCGTTTGTCGGCCTGAAATACAAGAGTGCTGCTGTGCTAAGTCCAGACAGTGGGCTCTTCGAATGGATTTTGCCTTGTTTTTAGTGAACCTTTTCCATTTGAAGGGCTCATTCTTTCATAAACTGAAGGGAGTCTCTATTTGTTTAATGCTTCTTTGCCATTGGTTCTGTTGTCTGATATGCACTGATCTGTCGTCTGTGTCCTTTCTTTTCCTCTCATTTCCTCATCTTTGTCAGATCGGTGACATCCGTTTTTAGATACAAGGAGAATGTCCTGTGCCCATCATCGACTTAACTAATCCGATTTTCTGTGACATTGCATCTCTACTCGCTGCTTCCATTTAGGACTTGAAACTCCACTGCTAGTTTTCCGTCTCCACACGTTCTGGCCCGAGCTCCTTGCCCTTCTCTCTGGCTGCCGCCCCACCTGTCACGGGTGCCGTAGCTTCCGGAATGTTTCACGGAATAGGCAGCAGGACATGGGGAGCCGCTTCTATTTCTTACCCAGCTCCATGTCGCTGGAAAACAGTAACTCTGGATTCTTTTGAAGCTCTTTGCTGCATTGGCTGCTGACTTTCCCCATAATATTTCTTTATAAAGCTATGCACTTTCTTTCATCTCTGTTAAATCTTACGAACAATAGCCCCTGATTGTTTATTATCGGGAATCAACATGGATTCTGACACATTCTCCCTGAATCGCTTTCAGAATCTTTGGACTCAGTGAAATTTTAAAACATTTACAGAGGTTCTGTTAGATCAGGTACGTGAGCTTGTATAGAGATGGAGGAGGAAGCCTGAACCAGCTGCTATAACAACAGGGAGCTTCACTCAGTGCTGACAGCCTCCTCCCACATTTCTTCTGACACCCTGGAATGAATGCCAGAGCAAAATTCTGAGACTTGTACCCCAAATACCCCAAATAGCATGATTTATCCAAAAATATCCTGACTTAGAAAACCTGTTGACCTTAAGCACAGGGCCAGCTATCTCTCCAGCAAAATGGGTTTATTCAGGAACAACAGAGAATTGACATTTTGGACGTGAGGTCTAATGGCCAACCAGGTGCAAGTCCAGAGAAACAAAGAACTTGGGAGGAGCTGTTATAAACAAAGTTTCTATTGGAGGAAATTGGAAGTTCCAAGTATAGTAGCTTCTCATTGGCTGAGCTGTTACGGGGCAGGGAGGAATCTCTTCTTCCTCCTGCTGGGGTAGAAAAGTAGCATCACTTCCTGTTGGAGGTGGAAGGTCTGTCTCTTTCTTTTGGGGTTAGTTGTGCGCATTGAGTAACACGTGGGTGAGAGTTCTCTTCTAGCTCCTGACTCCATTTTAAATGAGGTTTCTGTTTATTAATTTTCACAAAGCAAATTAAGGTATAGTATAATAGCCCACCTCACTGTTGTCATAAGAACATCCAAACCTGTAGAGAATTTTTATAAGAATGCATTTGAGCCAAACTGCCAGGCAGCAAGACCTAAGGTGCTCCAGGGAATGACAGTTTCTCAGATTCTTTTATTAAGGAGGAAACACAGGGAAGATTATGTGGAGGTGGGAGACAGCAAGGTGGGGGTAGTGTTACAGGATAGTTAACAAGATTATGTACTCTCTCTGCAGGAGCTGAAAAGGAGACATTTCAAAGGTGTGTTAACCTAGCTACACAAGATCAATGGACAGGGCTTACTTACGGTGAAGATAAACCTTTTATAGGCCTGGGCTGTGACTCCCCACCATGACCTGCCCAGTTAGGAATTTATGATCAGATCACCCTGTGAAGTTACTCTCGGTTGGAGTTATTACAGAGACCCATTCATCCATTCATCCACAACAGACTAAAGAAGAAAAATCTCATGATCAGATCAGCAGAGACGGAAAAGGCATTTCACAAAACCCAACACACTTGTGTGATTTTAAAAGCTCTCAGTAAACTGTTTCTATAGATGGGAACTTTCTCAACTTGATAAAGATGATCTACAAAAAGAAACCTACAGTTAACATCAGACTTAGTGGTGAGAAATGAGAAGCGTCCCACTAAGAATCTAACGCGGCAAGTATGTCCCTCCATACCACTTCTTTACACTGTGTACTGGATGTCCTTGCTAATTCAATAAGTCAAGAGAAGGAAATGAAAGGTACCCAGATTGGGAGGGAAGACACAATCTGTCTTTGTAGATGATGTGATCATCTATGTAGGAAAATATAAAAGAATAAACCAAAAAAACTCGTGGAATTAATGAGTGACTACAGTATTGTACTATAAAGGGATAATATTGTGCACACTATTTTGTAACTTGTGTTTTTCCTTTAATGGCATACCTCAGACATCTTTCCATTTCAGTACATGTAGGTCTTCATTCATTTTATGTGTGTATAGTGTTCCATTAGGTGATACCAAATTCACTTACCTAGTCCCATACTGATGGCAATTAGGTTGCATCAGGATTCGTTGGTTGTCTGGTTGGTTAGTTGGTTGAGTGGTTACTTGCTTGCTTGCTTGGTGTGTGTTTGCTTGCTTTATGATTTCATGGATCCTCTTATTTCAGTATTCCCTTGAGTCTTTTCAAAACAGAAAGTAAGGCTTTTACAAAATTATCTCCAATAAACTCATTTATGTAAATAGAAATTTTGGAATAATACTGTTGATAGTGGTTACCTCTCAGAAGTTGATCAGAGAGGGAGATGACATGGCGGGAATATACTAATATACTTCACTTTCTATCTTTTCCTACGACCAGAGTGTTTGCAACTAAATGTACTGCTCTGATAATGTCCATTAAAACAGGTGAACATATAACGCCGTCATCACAGTCACACAGACTGGGTTTGCTCTTCACGGCTATGTTTCAGGGGACGGTGTGTCTAGAAGTGAGATGACTGGGTTAAGTGGTGTGCTCTCGAAAGTGCTGTGCCAACTCTCAAGGTCTGGAGTGACTTCAGAGGTGCAGAAATTCTGCAGGTGCTTCCTGCGTACAACCGAGCACGTCTAGCCATGCAAGCTTCCCGCGTGTGGCTGGTGGGGAGGGTTGGGTCTGAAAGTCCCATTAGAAGAGAGTCCGTGGTTGGAAATGCTGGGACAGGGCCTGCGTGAGGCAGTGGCGCTGTTGTCTTGTTGTAGTTCCGGATGGGATGCCGGGTGTGCACCAGTGGGTCCCTCTTCTTAGGGAAGCTCGGGGAGCTGGTGGGGGGCTGAAGGGCAGCAGACGGGAAGCCCAGCTCGGGCCGTGTGAAAACAAGGCTCCCGCCCGTTTCTTGGAGACTCCTTCCGCTCCACCTTTTCCTGTCTCTGGTAGGCTGACCAGACGTCCCATTTGAAACAGGACAGAAAACAACGGTACTGTCCCGTTTCAAATGGGACATCTAACCAACCTACTCATACTGGGCTAAATGAAGGTGTCAGGGGGCTGACCAAATGTCTCATCTGAAACGGGACAGTACCGTTGTTTTCTGTCCCGTTTAAAACGGGACGTCTGACCAGCCTAGTCTCTGATTTTGTCCTCTAGCCGACTTCTCAAGGTCACAAGATGGCTTCCACAGCTTCCTCTGCATTGCCCACATCCAGAGGCTGAAAAGTAAATCCCTGGGCTCTGAGCTAATTGGGCCGTCGCTGAACCTATCCACAGCCAGGTGCCTAACACATGCTGATTGGCTTCGGGCTGCAGTTTTCAGAACCAATCACCCCGGCAGAAAGGGGACCCTCTAACTGTAATTGGCTGAGTTCAATCAAGACATGTCCCTAGAGCCCCAGGGCAGCCACTCTCAACCCAGTCCGGTTGCTGCACAGAGGAAGAGGTGGCCAGGCATGTCCGCGAGAAACCAACTCTGTGTATGTTCGAGTTTTGTATCGTTGGAAAGGAGAAAAAAGCCAACATGTACTGAGCCTGGTTGTGTACTAGACACCCAGTAGGGAGCCTTTGTGCTTTACTTTAATCCTCACACCATTTCTGCGGTAGGCACTGGTATCTTATTTCACAAGTAAGGAAACCAGATCAGAGAGTTTGAGTCATGTGCCTAAGGTCACACAGCAAAAAAGCCTCCAAGCCCGTCTCGCCGGTTTCATGTGCTGCTCAGCGCAGCTCGCACATGACCCTGAAGTGCCATCCAAGTTCAATGTGGTAAATACCGTCCAGATTCCGTTCCCTTGAGGGTGTGGGGAAGGGTTGTTTTTGCTTTGGCTGCTTTTGTTGTTGCCATTTAAGAGTCATGTGGAGAATTTAGTAAATACATGTGTATATGTGGTTAAGACGAAAGTCAGAAGGAAAAGCAAAGATTTCTTTTGTGTTTCCCAATCAAGCGTCTTCCAGCAGCTGAGGTATTTCCTTTGTGCTATCAAATTCTGGCCTAGAACCAGATGGCAGGAATGAATCAGAGCTGACGTAATGGGCGTCTTCGTAGAGCTATTATGTGGTAGCAGGTGCACTGTACTTTATGGCATAAAATCAGATACCTTCCCTAGTCCCGGGTGAGCGACTATGACGTCAGGAGCGAGGTGCTTGGATGCAGTTCAAAGAGCTGAGAACAAGTATGAAACCGGGAAAAGCCAACCTCAGGATTACAGAGCGCTCCCCAGCCTCCCGCCGCCTGCAGAGCAGCTACGCAGAGCCTGGTGGAGAAAAGCTTGCGTCCCGGTTTGTACTTTTGCCCTAAAAGAAAACAGGTGGTCAAGAGGGGTGGGGCCTCTGAGAGGGTGCGACTTCCAGAAGAATCTGTTCCTGGGGGACTCTGTGGACAGGAAATCCCACGTTCCCTGCAAACTGTGGGTGCTCTGCTCTGTTCTAGCTCCGAGATTGGACCATTCGTCCCCCAGGGCAGTTCTGGGGGACTGCGCGTGTGGGTGGGCAGGTGGGGACTGAGTGTCTGGGCAAAGGCACAGGCTTGCACAAGCCCGTGTGGGTGGTCATGACTGCCAGGCTGTGGGGCAACACCAGGAAGACAGCCAGAGCGGGAGGTTTCCGCAGCCTCAGTCCTCTGGGCTCAGGAAACACTAGGTTAGAACCTGCTGCCCAGGAGAGAGACACTTGGGAGAGGCAACGTTGAACTTCTGTCCTTGGACTAACGCATCGTGCGGGGCCACCTGGGATGCTCCAATATCCTCGAACCATTTCATGTTGGCCTTTATTCAGAATAATCGGCGGCTTGCTGATGAATGTGAAGCTTAGTGCACAAAAGGTGTAGGCTGGGCCAGTAAAGGAGGAGGCGATGCCCAGCTTAACGGTTTCTCAGAAGCTGTTTAAAATGACACTCATAAGCATGAGGCTGAGGAAGAGGATGCCCCACACTTGTCATGATGTCGTTTAGCACAAAGCAGTGCTCCCTCCCACAGGTGAAGAGAGCTGGGGAGGCGGCCAAAGCATTCGTGCTTAACATCAATGCCTCCTCTTCGAAGGAAAACTACCCAGGGAAGCTTCCCCAGCTTCATGTGGAACAGCCGTGTTTCCTGTCACGTGACCCTCAGCCTACATACTGGACCATAGGTGCCCCCCAAAAGTTGATGCGATACCCTGATACAGTTGGGGGTGGGGAGTGACACAATTTTCATTCAAAATAAACACGTGTTCCAAAAGCAGGGAGGAAATACCAGTAAAGGGAATCAAATGAAAAGCTCTTTGTTTTTTTTTTTTCTTTTTTAGTTTACTTTAACTGACAGGCATTTATTCCCTCATAGTTCTGGAGGTTAAAAGTCGGAAGTCAGGTTGTCAGCAGGGCTGTGCCCTCTGAGGGCTCTCAGGGAGGGCAGTCTAAAGCTCGTTCTTTCCTTCCACAGCCTCTGGAGGGTTGTTTTTATTTGCTATTTAATGTCATTTTACGTAACGAAAAAATTAAATATGAAACTTTTACCATGAATTTCATCATTCTTCTTTATGTTGTGCAATTCCTGTTTAGGGGCAAGTGTAAAAGCACTTCATATGCTGAAGTGCTCAAAATCACCCAATTTATATTTTGTAGCTCATACGTGCATACTATTTCTTTCTTTTTTTTTTTTAATATTTTTTATTTATTTATTTATTTATTTATTATTGTTTTTGACAGAGAGAGAGATACAGAGACAGAGAGAGAGAGAGAGATACAGAGACAGAGAGAGAGAACTGAACTGGGGGCACTCCCCCGTTCAGCACATGGGTCCGCACGGGCCGGGGTCAGAATTCAATCCTCGGTCCCCGGGGCTGCAAAATGAGCCTTAACCCACTGAGCCATCCCGGCTTCCCCAAAGTGACTTTGTGCCTCCCCATTTTCTTTTTTTCTTTTTTCTTTTATTTATTTTATTTTTGAACTGAACTGGGGGCCTCACCGCATTCGGGAAGCACACCCCAGTTCAGCATGTGGGTCCGCCTGGGCTGGAGCCAGGATTTGATCCTCAGTCTTCAGGGCTTCAAAGCGAGCACTTAACGTGCTGAGCCATCCTGGCTTTCCCTGATTCCTAAACTTTTGAGCCTGGCTTATCTAGAATTTTTCTTAGCTTCTGATGACCTTCCAGTTCCCTGTCCATGTGGTCTGAGCTCTACCAGTTTCTGCATTTCACACAAGGTCTGGGTGTGTGGCCGAAACTTAATTTAGTGCCACACTCACCCTTGTACCGCATCCCCCATTACTCAGTGTAATCACCATCGTCCCACGTTCCTTGAGCTAGAAGTCCAAGACATGATCAAGGTGCATGGGTGCTATCGGTTCAATCACTTTAGAGCAAACGGAGGAGTGACAGCCGGAGTTTAGATAAATGAAGCCCCAGCAAAAGCATGTGAATGTCCTTAGCACTTTTAGGTGGGGCCTGTTCAAATAGCAATTCCCTTCTTAGGCAAATGGAGTTGAAGCAATGACAGCAGTTCTTAGACTATTCAACTGACACACATACATAAATGCCAGGATGTCCTTCCTGTGTTATTTATAGCAGCAGAAAATTACACAGAACCTAAATGTCCCACCTAACAGGATCAATAAACAGATTGCATCATTTGGATAATTTTTTTCAGACAATAAAAAGTCTGTTTTTATATGTTTTTTAAATAATTTTTATAATATTTATATATTATATTACAATTTATATATTACACATTAAATATATTAAGTACATATTTAAATATATTAAATAATATATTAAATTATATTATAATATAATACCATTTTATAATATTTATACTATATTTATATATTTATTGTTTTTGAGAGAGAGAGAAGGAGGGAGGGCCCAGAGCAGTCTCCATAGTTGTGACATGGTTTCATTCCACACAGGTGGATGCAGGGTCACCCGGGGCAGGAACTGAACTGGGGGCCTCCTGCATGGGAGGTGAGAACCTTTGCTGCCATCCTGGCAGTTGGTTATGTTTCACAGTAATTCAGCATATGGGGTTTGCACAGGCTGGGGCTGGGAATTGAACCCCAGACCTTGAGGTAAGCGCTTAACTGCTGAGCTATCCTGGCATCGCTAAAATGTTTGTTTTTAAAAGAATATTTAGCAGTATACATGTCATGATAATCATAATAACATGCCCAATTATGTTCTGAGTGTGTAAATATTTATTTACTTATTTATGTAAGTAGAACAAAGACAATTTACAAGCCATCTATCTCTGAACTAGAGGATTAAGAGTTTTCTATTTTCCACTTTATAATTTTCATTTTAATGTATTTGAAGCTTCAGAAAATAAAAGTACAAATAAATTTCTCCAAAAATCCAATAAATTTCAATCAGTATAATTCCACCCTCAATAAATAACTTATTTTTTTAATTTTAATTTTATTGTTTTTGACAGAGACAAAGACAGACAAAGACAGACAGAGACAGACAGAGACAGAGAGAAGGGGGAGGGCCCAGAGCAGTCTCCATAGTTGTAGGTCATCAGTTTTCAATATGGTTTTGTTCCACACAGGTGGGCGGGGGCCACGCAGGGCAGGAACTGGGCTGGAGGCCACCCGCATAGGAGTTGTGCCCCCCTCAAGCCAGGGGCCAAACCAGGGGCCGAGACCGAACTGGGGGCCTCCCAGATGGGAAGCACACCCCAGTTCAGTGTATGGGTCCGCACGGGCCGGGGCCGGGATTCGATCTCGGTCCCTGGGGCTACAAAGTGAGCACTTAACCCACTGAGCCATCCCGGCTTCCCCTCACTAAATAACTTTATAATTGTAACTTGGCCTCTCATGCAGCAAAGTATGGTGATTAAGAGGATGCATTTCTGAGGTCAAAGAGCTCTTGGCTAAAATTACTGGTTGAGCAAGAAACCTCCATCAGCCTGTTTCCTAATCTGTAAGGCGAGGCTTTCAATAATTGCCCACTTGTGCAGTTGTTCTAGGATTAAATGACATAATAAACTCCCTGCAGGCAGGGCTACTGTCCATTCTGTTCAGTTTCTATCCAAATGACTAGGACGGTGGCTGACACATGGTAGCTGCTCAGTAAGTGCGCCCTGAGTGGGCTTGTAGAAACACCCATGCACGCATACGCATGCGTGAGCCAATGACGATGGGAATCGTAACAAAAATCAGGCCAATATAATTTTATTTTTCTACATCTTTTTGCTGACATTTGTGTCACTTGCGATATGAAAAAATGTGAATATTGACTTTTAAAATCTTCAACTTTCTTTAATTAAAAAATCTTAATGCTATAATAATGTATCATTGCAATGGACAGATTCACATGTTTGGTCTTCCGGCTTTAATTACATTGAAGATCTAAGTTGTCATCGTAACTGATAAACCTCTGTCATTTTTAAATCAAATTTGTTTATTTAGTATAATGAGTAACCAATTTACTGAGCTCAACCCTTTAAATAGTTTAAGCATGAAATAGAGGCAAAATTCTCTTTTCCTGCCCTGTTGCCTTCCCCCCACCCCCAATCCCACATCCCTCTCCACACAGAGAACCTCTGTTATCAAGGCCTTCAGTATTTTCCTTGGGTTTTTTAATATGTGATGGGGGACCAAAAATAAGCAAGCAAACAAACAAAACTTATTGATAAAAACTGTGTGTTTATTCTTACATGTTTAAACTTCAGTCACTCTCAAAGCGCTCTCCGTTGGATGCAATACACTTATCAAGACAGTTTTTCCACGGCCCAAAGCAGTTGTTGATGCATTTTAGTGCTTCTGCCATTTTTTGTTTCCCCTCTTCCGCATCTGCAAAGCATGTCCCTATGAGGACTTTACTCATTCGGGGAAACAAACAAACAAAAAGTGTTGCTCAGGGAGAAACTGGGTGAATAGGGAAGGTAGGCACGGAGGTCATGCTGTGTTTTGGTCATAAACTGCTGAGCACTCAGCGTGGTGTGGGCAGGTGCGTTGTCATGCTGCACATGTTTGTGTAATTCACCCATCATGAAAAGGCAAAATGCATTTTAAGACTCCCCCCCAAAAAATTCACTGAAGCTGAACACAGCCTCTCACAACTACGCCCGCTGGTATACGGATGCAAATGGGTTCCTAGAACACCCACCTAGCGGGCAAGGGGCCCGCCCTCCAGAAGACAATTCTGGGGGTCTGGGGATTCCCCTCCTATACCTGTAGTCAGTTAAATTGTGACCCCCAAAATATGTCTAAGCCTGAATACTGGTGCCTGTGAGTGTGACCTGATCTGGGAAGAGTCTTTGCAATATAATTAAGGCCCTCAAGGTGACACCATCCTGAATTTAGGGGAGAGGGTCGGTCCTAAATCCAAAGACAGATGTCTCTTTAAGAGAAGAAAAGGGCAGAGGAAGATTTGAAACAGACACAAAGAAAATGGTCAGTCACATGGGGACACAGGCAGAGCCTGGAGTGACACAGTGAGGAGCCAACAGAGGGCCTGAAGCCACCAGCCACTGTGACAGCAGGAAGGACACATCCCCAGAGCCTTCGGAGGGAGCATGGCCCTGTCCTCGTCTTGATGTTGGACTTCTAGCCTCTGAAACTAAAATAATAAATTCCTCTTCTTTGTCAGCCACCAAGTTTTTGGTAACAGCCCTAGGAAGCTAATATCACACTCACGCCATATAAGAATATCCGTTCATTTTCATTCACTATTTAACACAGGGGTGTCCAACCTTTTGGCTTCCCTGGGCCACAATGGAAAAAGAAGAATTGTCCTGAACCACACATAAAATACACTAACACTAACGATAGCTGAGGAGCTAAAATAAGTAAATAAATGTTTAAAATCTCATAATGTTTTAAGAAAGTTTAGGCATTTGCGTTGGGCCACATTTAAAGCTGTCTTGGGCCACATGCAGCCCATGGGCTGCAGGTTGGACAAGCTTGGTATAACAGGTGCTCTTAGAATTTAGATGTATTGTCTACACTGCTGTCAGAAAAGTCAAAACCCTGAATAGTTTTTAGCCCGTAGGAGAGTTGCAAGAAAAATATTTTCAACTCTTTGATAATACCGGGGCTTAATTACAGTTTCTGGAATTGCAGCCTTAGGGAATTTCAAAACACATAATTTAGCCTTCCTCTACCACACAAAATAGTCTTTTGGGGGCAAACAAGATCAGAGCTGTTACATTCAGTTTGTCTTACCCAGAAGGTAAGAGTTGTAATTCATACTTTGAGAGAGAGAGACAGAGAAACTTTGCCTAAGCGACAGATTTTAATGTCTGCATTTTCCGATTTTTAACATTGGGGCCGAGCTCTAGCTAATGCTGAAAATAAATGTGTGTTGCTTGGAGCCAAAGGCAGAAAACTGCGCCACAGGTATCAGCCCTTTTGGAGTGGGAATGGGGAGGGAGGGGCCGGCAGGGGCTGGGGGCCAGCAGAGCGGCGCAGAGCCCCAGAAAGCGGGGCGAGGGGGGCTGGATGGGTGGCTCTTTGCAGACTGGTACCGAAGTACTTCTCCATATTAACAGCCAGTCGTGCCTGCCGGTGATGTCAGCTGGATTCAGCCCCAATGACATGGGTACAGACAACGCACCTTGCCGCGTGCTTCCCTACACATCATCCTGTGTGACACCCACACAGACTCTGAGATAAGGACCATCCCATGTCACAGATGCGGCCGTGGAGGCACTAGGGTGTGTGTACAATGACTCCCCCGGGGTGGCTCCAAGAACATGATGGCACGCAGGCCCTGAACCCATACGTGGGGACTTCCACTTGAGCCCTCTTTTCATTAAATACCGTAGCTGCTTTTGAAATGACAGTAAATCTTCCCAGCCGGGGCATACAACCCAGATGGTTCCATTTCAGGTAAGAGAACCAAAGAAAGCCACACCAGAGCCAGGGAAGAACCAAGGGCAGGTCCAACTTGAAGATGCCCATGGGAGACGTCGTAAGGGCCAGCTCTTCCAAGGGACAACTCTCAAGGCTGTTACAGGTGAGATCCGAAATCGCCACTGAGGGATAAAGCAGGCACGGAGCACTCCTCAGTGAACTACCTGCTAGCGTTCACGGTCAGAATAAAGACCACGTGTCTACTTTACCTGGTAAACAGCAGGGGGAGATAACCCTAACGGTCCAAGAATTTCCGAGGGGGTTTGCGCTCATGTGTGGATGGCGTCCATACGACACTATTGTACAGGAATTCTTGCATTTGAAACCAACATCAGAGAACATAGATTAACTGTTTGGGGGGACTCTGAGGCTCCCGGGAGGCAGGTCTTGTGCGTGTTGTGTGCTGACTAGGGGATCTCCGAAGGTCAGGTTTGCAGACAGACGGTCAAGCCTGGAGTAGTTGTGTAAGACACGCCAGGGCCGTAACTGAGTTTTGCACCTCCGTGTATTTTCGGGCAGGAGACATGAAGCCTCTGTCTCTGATTCTGGGACTCAGGTGGGCCTGGCAGTTGCCAAAACTGAGAGATGGTGTGTGCTGCGTGTGCACTTCCGCCTGCTGCATTTGCATACTTCGTCCCTGTTTTCAGGCTGAATAATGGACTCGGGTCCTGAGCAGGAGGAACTCTGCATACGTGATTAGCCAGGCTGTGCTCAGGTGAACCCTGCCCCACTTTCGCTGCTGCGGTTGCTGGAGAATGAACCCAGGGCACTCGCTGCGGGGCCCTGAGCCCTGCGGGTTCTGAGGGCTGGAGGGGAGGCTGGTCCGAATACAGGGCGCTTTTCCTGATGGCCCGGGGGGCGTTGTCTGTGGGCTGGTAAGCAGGTAGCAGAGGGACTGGCACGGACGCTACACCTGAGCCTGGGGCTGAGCCTGCTGGGTGCTAGGAAGACCTGCCATCGGTGTCACATGGCACTAGGGGTTCAAATGACCTCAGCAGGGTGTGCAGTCAGCCGAGAGATGTAATCGTGACAGTTAGTGAGGAACGAATTTCTTTTTGAACCAACCAAGTATGAATGACCTACCTCGTGTTCTGTATGAGGCTGAGGACTGGAGAGATGAAAAGATCTTCCACGTTTAAAAAAAAACAACAGAGTAGGTGATGGAAGGAGAGCTGACTCTGGGTGGTGAGCACACAATGCAACACACAGACGATGTCCTGTAGGATTGTACACCTGGAGCCTGTGGCATTTTTACCAACCAATGTCCCCCCAATCAATTTAACAAAATAAAATATAAATAAATTACATAATAAAAGAAATAAAAAAAAACATTAAAAAAAGAGCAAAGTAAATTAACTACATGCTATTAAGACTAATAAGAAAATTAAAGTGGTCAGTTCTCAAGTCAACATGAAAAAGTCAGTGGCGGAAATGATATTTCATCCAGGATTTGCTCCCGAATAATTGGGCAGTGTGAGGGGAAGAGGTGGGTGGCGAGAGAGAGAGAGACACTAGTCATGAATTAATAATTGTTGACATTGGGTTTGGGGACACTAGGGTCCCTTATGCTCTCAAGTTGTATACTTTCCACTATAAAAAACATCTTTTTTAAAGCATCTCACTTACAATAACAGAAGCTATCGAATACATTAAATTAAATCTTCCAAGAAATGTGCTGTACCCATATAAAGAAATTTATAATGCTTCACTGAAAACCCTAAAGACCCAAATAGATAAACAGAATGTTCCTGGATGGAAATTTTTGTTGTCAAAATGACATCAATTTTCACCCTAATTAATCTGTAAATTCAATGTAGTTCCAATCAAAATTCCAGCAGGAATTTATTAGAAGTTGACTCTCAAGTTCATATGGAAAAGAAAAGTTGCAAGAATAGCAATGAAATTTAAAAGACAAAAAGAATGAGGAGAAAGTTATCTTACTATCAAAACCCATTACAAAATTATAATGAAGATAGTGTGATATTGGCATAAGAAAGGACATATATTAATAGAACAAAATAGTGAATTTAGAAATAGATATACAAGTATGTATTTATGGGAATCTAGTTTAACATAGAGATAGCATTTCAAATCCTTCCCTTCCTGATTGGGGACACATTCAAATTTTCATGTGAAAAAATATGTTTGTGAATATTATATGTGGATATGCTTGTACACTGATATGTCTGTGTAGCCTATTTCTATATGTGTATAGCTATAATAATTATGCCTTTATTTTAAATACCTATTATACATTTTATATATTTGCATTTGAAAATAAACTAAACCTGTTTATGTATTCCATGTGGATAAATTTTATGAAGACTAAATAAAGGTAGGCAAAACATTTCTACTGGTATTATACTCACAGTCTACACGTATAAATGTAGCCTACATTTAATATGTATACATGAACATGTATGCTTATGTGCAAGCATCCATGTACATATGTATACCAGTATTTTCCGGCGTATAAGACGACCGGGCATATAAGACAACCCCCTAATTTTACAGTTAAAACATAGGTTTAGGCCTATATTCGCTGTATAAGACTACAGCCTCGGAAGTGGGGGATCATCTTATACAGCGAATATAGGCCTAAACCTATGTTTTAACTGTAAAATTAGGGGGTCGTCTTATACGCCGGAAAATACGGTATACAGTTTGTACATATGTATGTATAGCAGTCTCCCCTTATCTGTGGGGATACATTCTAAGCCCCCAGTGAATGCCTGAAACCTCAGATAGCACCAACCCCTACATATGAGGGCCGTCCACAAAGTATACAGCCACGTAACTGTTCTTGTTATTTTTTTCCCCATACATACATATGTATGAAAAGCTTAATTTATAAATTAGGCACAGTAAGAGATTAACAACAGTAACTGATAATAAAATAGAGCAGTTATAGCAATACTCTGTAATAAAAGTTATGTGAAAATGGTCTCTGTCTTTCGGATAACCCGGATGGCCACAAGTGACTGACGGGCGGGAGCGTCTACAGTATAACTACGCTGGACCAAGGGCTGAGTCACAGCCCGGAGCAGGACGGACGGCTGGGGGGTTCATCCCCTGCTCTGAAGTCCTCTATTTAAAACTGAGGGATTGCTTATTTCTGAAGCACCCCATGGAATGCAGCAGACGCTCCATGAGCTGGAACTTAAGCAGCCGGCACTCTCAAGCACCCAGTGTTTGCCGGCTGCTTGAGTCCCAGTTCACGGAGAGTCTGCTTCCATTGACCCGGCCTCCACCAAGCCGCATGGATGCTGGTTAACTGAGAGTCTATGGATGTTCAGCCCTCGATTGATCGCAGGTAACTCAGCTAAGGGGACGACTGGGGTGCAGGGAGGCATGAGTGCCAACAAGGAAGCTGTGGAGACCCCGACAGGTGCAGTGGGGGAGGGGAGGCAGGCGGCCCCAGTGGGAGACCTTGCAGGCAGGAGCAGGCTGGTCCAGCCCCGGCGGCTGCCCTGGAAGCCCAGGTGGAGCGTCCTGAGGGCTTCCTGTGGCTGCCATGCTGTGACAGCATGAAGGGTCCATGGCGAGAGGAGCCAGCAGCGAGGGCAGACGTCAAAGGTAGAGCCAAACCCTGTGCAGTGAAACCATGTGGAAAACGGATGACGGACAGCTATGGAGACTGCTCCGGGCCCTCCCCCTTCTCTCTGTCTCTCTGTCTCTCTCTCTCTATCAAAGAGAGAGAGACAGAGAGAGAAGTCGTTTGACAACTGATCCCACTATTATAGCATTATTTTAAAAAATATTTTCTTTCCGGCCTTGGAGACTGAAAACACATTCCTGCACGTCGACGAGGTCTGTTCTGCTTTGCTTTGCAGGCAGAACCTTCTGGGGCGTGCTGGGAATGCATGCCGGGTCCGGCTGTGCCGGGGCTCGGGGACCCTCGTCATCGGTGAGGCCGGCTTTGCTCAGAGGTGAGAAGGCAGGAAAGGCAGGGGAAGCTGTCAGACCGCCCTAGTAGAGGAATGAGCAGTTCTTTGGGGGAAACCACTGTGTTCGTGGGGGTCTGTCCCGCTGTGGCTGAGGCTCCGAGGGGAGGGGTCCTGGAAGAGTGAGGAGGGACGGAGCCATCTAACCAGAGGGACAAGATGGGCCTCCACCCTGGGAGGGACTTAGGGCAGGAGATTAGCCAAGGTGGGCTGCAGGCTGGTGGCTGAGGCTGAGACGGGGTCTGTGGGCAGAGGTAGGGGAGACGCTCTGCAGGGTGTGGTTCGCAGGGGACCGAGGCTGCTTCGAGAGCCCAGGTACTGAACTTGACCACGTCTATAGACCCAGTGGACCTTTCCAAGTCCCCAGTAAGAGCTGAAGTGGCATCTAGCAGCACATCTACCACCTACACAATTCCTTGTTCCAGCTTCTCTTTCAGGCATTGGGGATGGGGAAAAAAGCACATATTTTTGCACATGGAGGAGTTCCAGTCCCGCCGGAAACAGGCTGCGTCAGAACTCTCTCCGGGAGACTGACTCTGGAGCCTCCCCTGGGCCTACTCCCATGCACACCAGGACGGCAGTTCCTCCCACGGCCAGGCCTGTGCTGGTGGAGCTGCTGTCAGAACACAGCAAGCGTGCGACTGCCCCAGTGCCCGGCGGTGACAGACATGAGGGCGTGGGTTTGGGGAAACGTTCCTTCCCAGCCAGAACCAAGAAGGGCCTCAAGCAGAGTGTTCAGCCCAGCACGTGGCCCTGCGTGGCTGTGGGTCACGTGTCCACCTACTGACTCTTCCTACAAGATGGACTTGATAACGTATGGTGTAAAACACACATGCACACAATAGGGATGCCAGGATAGCTCAGCAGTTACACACTTGCTTCACAATTGCGAGGTCTGGGGTTCAAGTACTGGCCCCAACCCATGCAAACCCACATGCTGAACTGTGGCTCAAATGGTAACCACCAGGATGACTCAGTGGGCAAGGTTCTTGACTCCCATGCGGGAGGCCCCCAGTTTGGTTCCCGCCCTGCCCAGCCCCACACCCACCTGTGTGGAATGACACCATGTCACAACTAAAGACGTACAACTGTGGAGACTGCTCTGGGCCCTCCCTCTTCTCCTTCTCTCTTTCTCGCTCTCTCCTCTCAAAAAACAAACACACACACACAGAACACATTCCACTCACATGTTTAATCTGTGCAAGGAGAATCGGAAGTGATCAGGGAGAAGTTTTTGGCTTGAGAGTAGCAAGACAAACAAGTTGAAAATAGGGAATTGGCATGGAAGGAGCTGGAAGACCTACTAAGGGAAACCCCATAGCAGAAAGGGAGCAGACGTGCCAGGCAGCCCACCATGGCTGCCACAGTCACTGTGCTCCACCATCCAAGCTGCCACACGAGAACAAATAGTGTTGATGACAGCTTCTCAACGAGTTCTGTGTGTGTGCGCTCACGTGTGTGTTTGTGTGAATGCACGCACCCATGCACAGCCTGGAGTATGGAGAAAAGTACTCAAAATCTTGAAAGATAAGGTGTGGCTAGTTCGACGGAAGAGAACCTTGGTGTTACAGGAGCGTAGAGCAGGGAGAAGGCAAGTTCAAGGGGCAGGCTGGCCTGGTTTCAGAAAGAGCTTTCCAAGGGGCTTCTTTAGACGAGCGGCTGTCCGCTGTGGAGTGAATCGAACAGCAGAGGAGGGGATGAGGGATGTCAGAGGAAATGTGCTTTGTGACTTCATGCCATGGGTACCCAGGGAGCATTTGCACCGATGACCACTTGCTCAGCGTTATTTCCTGAGCACCTACTACCGAGGAGGCGACATCGGCAGTGGATGCAGTGGGTGTGGCCATGCTCTGGGCAGGCCTTTTCCAGTGAGCAAGCTAAGCTGCCCGCATGCGCCATGCACAAAAGCCGAGTGGGCCATCCCGCTGTCCTCCAGCAAGTCTCCAAACCTTCTCATTCTTGTTTGCCTTGTGTTGTCACACGGAGACAATGAATAATAGCATAACGCTAGGATAACATCACTCATTAAAAGGATGAATACATGAGAGCTCCTAGTAGGCTTCTGGTCACCGCCGCAGATGCTGAAGCTGAAATGTTGGATGTGATTATATTATCCAGCTAAACAGCAGAGGAGGGACAGGGGAGGGACACACAGTTTGTGTACAGCCCGTCGACACTGGCCGTGTCCAGACTTTGCAGTCCACTGCTCTCTGCACATGGGGTGCCTTCTCCTGTGACCCCTGGTACGGGTCCCACCTGAACTCTTCCAACAAGGCAAACTCCAAACATTAAGTCTTGGTTAATTATTGTTCATCTCGTGATCTCAGACTTCCAAACCTGAGTGACGAGATACCGAATATGGTACAACGGCAAACACAGCGTAGGGTCACGAGGGCTGTGTCAATGGCAGGGGAACCAGAAGTCACGGTGGAATGTCACTTGGTAAGAAGACACTGGCGTCTACTTGCTTCCTGTGTCAGCTGCCTCTGTCACCTCCCCGCTCCTACTGGTCCTTCGAGAAAGAAGCTCTGCAGGAGGCAGACGGCGTCCGCACAGGGTGGGCACCACCCTCATTATCGAACAAAAGGACGCACATATATTTGAACGAATGATGAGGAAAATACGTCCATGTTGGCCTTCCTAGAGTATCTGAAATGTAAGAGAACGGATGCTTATCCATATTCATAGCATCTGTCACATGTGCTAGTCACCCACTCCATTTGGAAAGATGTTGTTATGCAATTAGAGGTGAGTGATTTACAATGGACCTGGAGTTGCACCCCTGCCCTGCACGCTCACAGCCTCTGTGCAGGTTGGGGAGCAGCTGCCACCTGCCTTCCCATCCTTCCCAGCCGTGCCCATCTGCCCCCCAGAAGCTGAATGTGTACTTGACCACTGCTGGGCAGGGTAGGGTGGCCAGGGAACGTCCTCAGGGAGTTACAACGTGGTCACAGTCCGTCCACAAAGTTGAAAAAACACCCATGAATGATGTCAGTCGGGGTGGAACTGGAGCATCTCTGTTAAGCAACAAGGATTATTCCTTCCCATTCATATTCTTTTGCCATCGAATACACACTTATTTCTGTTAGACTGGTGCCAATGTTTTTCTATGACCTCTTGTGGCAGCCACCGAAAGGAAATTTATTTTACTTGAGAGTTCTTGTGCGGGTTGGACCTTCTCTGAAGGGTGAGATCACTCCCTCCCCCACCCTGGTGAATTCCCTCAGCTTTCTGCAATCCCCCCATGCTTTAAACTCGGAGAAGATTTCCAGAGATGCCTGACGATTTCCACCTTCCTACACACTGGAGATGAGAAGAGCGTACTCAGAAAATCACGATATTTGCCTTCGTCCTCCTGAGCGTGTCACTTTACAGGCTGTGTACACATCCACCTCTAGGGATCGTGGACTTGCAATTAAGGAGCGCCACTCCTGCAGCTAAACCCCTGTGCACACATGTATCATTGTATTACCAGGCACCATATCAGCAGCCCTAATTCCTATATAATTCATTTTTGTTTTTTAAAAACGTCTTCAGGTAATTAATCCCTTTGGAATATACTGGTTGTACGTGCCTTTTCCAAGTGGACTATGAGGAGGGCTCTTAACGTAGAACGTTGAGTTCCTCGTGTGAAGCTGGTGCCCCCCCCCCCCCCCCCCCCCCCCCCC